>VDFB02270651.1:486282081-486325050 GCA_007258455.2 Sequoia sempervirens | reverse complement strand
TCTCTCTCTCTCTCTCTCTCTCTCCCTCTCTCTGTCTATCCCCCCACCCTACCTAGATAAGTCCCTCTCACTCCACCCCCCTCTTTCTCTCCCTCCCACATCCTCTCACTCTCTCTCCCTCTCCCCATCCCACCCTACCGAGATAACTCTCTCTCTCATAAAATTATCCCTCCCTCTAAAGACACACATAAATACATACAATCCTACATCCATACAATATGCATGCATGGATACATATAGGCATACATACATACATACATGACACACAAACATGACACACTAGGATACATATAGATACAAACATACAAATATATCAACAAACATTCAATAGAATGCCATTTAACATAAAGGAAGACATAATGCGAGCATGTTATAATGTGCTCACATTATGTATTGCTTGACATGTATCCCAAATAAGCAAAAAATGTCAAAACTAGGAAATAACACAAGCGTGTTATAACACGCTCACATTATATCCTTCTTTGGAAATCCTTGAGCATTAGCATTGTTATTTGCCTTGGAATACCAACCCAAAGGCTTGGAGGGCATTCCCAATGACCAGAGATGTGTTTTTGCAAATTCTACAAATTTTCACATAAATGGGTTCGTTCTCACCATCACGATTACATCTGGGTCAATATCAACAAAATCGAACACATGGGTAATGATAGGTTCACTCTTAGCTATCCAACGATGTAATTTTTTTCACTTTTTGACAATGTTAAGCCTTTCATCCATAATTTATTTTGTTTGTATGTCTCTTTTTTTCCCAAAAAGTAGTGTTTGGTGTTTTTTAATTATAAATTAACTATTCATTGAAATTTCAAATAAATTACATTTTTAGAAACTAGACTCCATTCTAAAAATTGAAAAATTAAAATTAAAAAGAAATAAATTACTTTCCAAAATTTGTAGGGGGAGCACAACCAAAAATTTTCTTTTCAGGAAATGCCCACATAGAAAATTAGTAAAAAATCAAATATTCATTAAAAAATTATCAGAAAAATTGTGAATCAACTAGATACTATTACCTAACTTCTAACTGCAGTGATTTTTAAAATACTAAAAAAATTTCACCATGCTAGGGTCATAAAAGAGTTGCTATGCTATGTTTTTCTGATGAAAACAACACCAATTTGTGTACATCCCTCTTTTGAACCCCTTAATATCAACCATTTTAAAAATAAATTAGTAGTTTAGAAAGTAGAATCATAGCACTTCAATCCTTTTTTTTGTTCCATCTCAAAATTTTGAGTGTAACTATCCTCAGTTTCACGTCAAAGGTTAGTATTTCTTGATTTTAGAAAAAAAAAGTGGCCACTTAAGCCCCCCTTTTGGGAACCATATTTGTGCACTTACCCATTTCTTACCTTAATAGTTGGGCGAAATTTCATAAATAATTATATTATTGACTCTGGTGCATTAAACAATATCATACTAATTAAAATGATGGATGCATTTTTTGGACTCAAGGAACACTAGGAGGGGGGGTGAATCAGTGTTTAGAAAATTCAACTTTCAATTTAGATCTTAAACCATTTACAACACATAAAAAGATGCAATAACATGAACAAGATGATCAAAACACCATAACACCAATATTTTATGTGGAAACCCTATTAGGGGAAAAACCACGATGGAGATTAATCCACAATTTATACTCTGTTAAAAGTATGAATAAAAGGGAATGCACTTGCATTCAAGAACACTGCCTAGAGCTCACTGCTCAAATTAAGGAAGGATAGCGGCCTTACAAAGCGTTTGTGATTATAACAAAAATTGAACTGAGAAGATAACATCTAAAAATTCCTAGATTCAATTCCAATGAAGCACATTAAACAGATTCTGGACCTTCTGTCCAATTTGCACTTCTACTTTGCTCTGCTACACAAAAACCCTTCTGCTGCACAAACAAAATTCACTTAATAGATCTTCTAATATTCATTCACACACATCTACTCTACCCTTCTCATGCACTTACACTTTGTACATCATTTTTGCACACTTCAAAATTATTTACCAATCTCATATATATATATATATATCTACTAACAAAGGTTTTAATCACTTAAGCCAGCTTTAAGAAAACATGAAATATTCTCCAACAGTCGGCTCAAATCATGAGAAATCTTTAATGTGCACCCACACAAGTCGACTAAGACATATTTGGGACCCAAAACAATATTCAAAAACTTAGAAACAATTTAAAAAATACTCCTTATACATCTATGACACTCTACATTCATTGAGTCGGCCATAATGAGTAAATAAATAGAAATTCATTCTACCAGATCTCCTAACTCATACACTGGTCGTTGCAACACCACAAAACATACCAATAAGCTAACACACATGCTTAACAAACTTTCCTAGGGATCCACAACAAAAAATGATGATCTGGTGAAGCATACAGATCGACTAACTGACTAGATACCCTATTCTTCATGTTTTTTTCTAATAACACACCATCTTCTACATTTCCTGCCAGTATAAGTAGATCCTAATCTATAGACTGAGATAATGACTTCCATTGTCATCAATGAAAATACTAGAATCCATAAACAATCTCCCCAAGCTATATGCCAACAACATTATGGTTAAAGGTTGATAGCACTCATGGTAAGTGTTATGCCATGGATGCCAGAGAGGTCCTTGTGGTAGGTGTGATAAATGAGCTTCCATATAGATTAGCAACTTTCCCTAATAAAGAGTTTAAAATGAGTGTGGTAGTGGTTGATATCCCACCTAACTATGAAATGTTATTATCATGAAAATGGAGTGAATCTATGGGAGGTAGTATGTAGTGTGACATGTCTTATGCCACATTTCCCATCAATGGTATGAATATCCAAGTAATGAGAGAATCTAGGGTCCTAGATATGTTGGAACATGTCCCTGAAGATGACACAATTCTTTTCACAGATACCGACATTGGTGGGTTCAAGGTAGAAGAAGCACCAAGAGAGATTAAAATATGTCCTGCACCTATAGAAAATGAAGTTTCAAGAATTTCTAATAAAGAAGGACTATAGAAAATTTACTTTGATGGTACAAGCTCTAAAGAAGGATCTGGTGCAGAGATTCTATTATTATCACCTACTAGAAATACTTATAAGTTCTCTTTTACACTATCTTTTGTCTGTACAAATAACATAGCAGAATACGAAGCCTTGTTATTGGGATTGAGAGTTACTGAAACACATGGAATCAAAAAGCTAACGGTAATTGGTGACTCTGAGCTTGTGATATACCAAGTAAGAGCTAGATATGCTTGCAAAAATAATAGATTGCTCGGCAATACAAGTTGTATGGGATTCCATTGAATAGTTTGATGCTTTCAGAATTGATTGGACAGAGAGAGGATATAATAGAGTGGTTGATCTATAGGATAATATTGCTTTAAGACCTAATGATATAAATTTCATAGGAATTTCAAAGGTTGAGATACAAACAAGGCCCTTTATCCCTAACAATGTATACAATTGGAAGATTTTTAATGATGATGAGGATATCCTTAGATTCCTAAATTGTGCTAATAAATATGAATCTCAGGAGATTGGTTTTAATGTATTTGTAGAGAATATTGATGGAAAAGACACAATGTTTGGAAAAGAGGTCATCCAATTGAAAAAAAATCCCCAAAGGCCTTGTAGCTCTTGAAATGGTCTTTGATAGTCAAGATACCAGTAAGGCCAAAACAACTGCTAGTCATCTAGAGGACCTAGAAGAACTGAACTTGGGAACTAAAAATGCCCCAAAGAAGGCCTATATAGGAAAGAGGATGTAGACAAAGGTGAAGGAAATTATAGTTTCCTTGCTTAGAAAATATAGGCATGTCTTTGCTTGGTCATACAATGACTGGAAAGCTTACAAGGAGGAATTGTTTCAGCATGAAATTCCTTTACAAGAGGATGCAAAACCCTTCAAGAAAAAGAAAAGACCAAATAATCCTACTTTAGCTCCCAAGATGCAAGAGGAGTTGATAAAGTTGAGGGAGGTTGGTATTATAAAACCTATTAGACAATCTTCATGGGCATATAATCTGGTACCAGTGAGGAAAAAGAATGGTGACATAATATTGTGTGTTGATTTCAGAAAAATTGAATGTATCCTCATTAAAATACAATTATCCCTTACCAAACATGGAGGCCATGTTACATAAGGTAACTGGCTATCAGCTATTGTCAATGACGGACAATTTCTCAAGATATAATCAAGAAAAATTGAAGGAGTTTGAGCAGTGCACAACTGCATTTACTACTCCTTGGGGTACCTATGTATATGTAAGGATTCCTTTTGGATTAACAAATGTTGGTGCCACTTTTCAAAGAGCTATGCATGTAGCTTTCTCAAATTTTATTGATTTATTTATGGTTGTATATCATGATGACTTGTACACGTATTCTATGAAAGAAAAGGATCATTGCATGCATTTAGAGAAAAATTTTATTAGGTCACTAGAATATGGAATATCTTTGAACCCAAAGAAATGTGCCTTTGGGGTCACTGAGGGAAAAATACTAGGGCATATTGTGTCCAAGGAAGGAGTGAGGATAAACCATAAAAGAGTATTAGCTATTGAAAAGATCCCCCAGCCAAAAAATGTCCAGGGTATCTAGTCATTTTTTGGGAAGATAAATTTTTTGAGCTTTAGATTTGTAACCAATTTTGCAGAAATTACAAGACCTATTTCCAAAATGTTGAAGAAGGTGAAAAGGTACTTTGGAGTGAAGAGCCTAGTTAAGCTTTCAATAAGATAAAAAAATATATTAAAGAGGCTCCAGTTTTGAAGTCTCCTCACTTCTCTAAACCAATGCACATTTTCTCTTTCGCTTCATTTCATACTATTTATGTTGTTTTACTATAGAAAAATGAGCAAGGTTTTGAACAACCAATTGCATTCTTTAGAAAATATTTACAATCTATAGAATTCAAGTATGGCACTACTGAGAAACAAGCATATGCTTTGGTGAAGGATGTAAAGAATTTTAGAACTTACCTACAAGGGGCTACAGTTATAGGTTTTGTACCAAATGCAACTGTGAAGGATAGTTGTACTCAACAAGAGCCAATAGGTAGAAGGTGTAGAAGGATCAATAGGATCAAATAATTTATATTTGAATTTCATATTACCAAGTTAGTAAGAGGACAGGGCCTAGCCAAGTTAATGGAAGGGGTAAATTTGGAAGCTAATCAAGTTAATAAGGCTGAAATAAGTGATGTTGCACTTGTCTGTTATATGCAAACATGTGGATGGTATAGAAGAATTATATAGTATTTGTAAACTTTACAATGTCCTGATGATATGTCTGACAATGAAAAAAGAACATTGAAATTGCATGCTATCAAGTATGTGGTTATTGATAATGAGCTATGGTGGAGAAGCTTGGAAAAAGTACTTCTGAAGTGTGTAGATGGAAAACAAGAATTTGAAATTTTGCAGGAAAATCATAATGGGGTATGTAGTGGTCATTGCATGGAAAAGACTACTGCACACAAGATTTTAAGAGTTGGATTCTGGTGGCCCACTATTTTTAAAGATGCTCACAAGTTTGTAAAAACTTGTGATGCCTATCAACAACTCTAAGGAAAACTAAAGTTCTCAAGAAATTTACCACTCAGACCTATAACGGTTGAAGCCCCTTTCCAATAGTGGGGAATTGATTTCATTGGGGAAATACCAGAAAAATCTAGTGGAGGTCACTCATGGATTCTTGTTGCCACTAAATATTTTACAAAGTGGGTAGAAGCAATATGTACAAATAAGGCAACAAGCAAGGTGGTAGTTGATCTTTTGTTGAATAATATTCTTATTAGATTTGGAGTCCCTCGGAGAATTATCTCAAATAATGCTATGTGTTTTAGGTCAGATGAATTGAAAGAATTTTGTGAAAGACATGAAACATGAGTTTATTATTCTTCACATTTCCATCCTCAAGGAAATGGTCAAGCTGAGTCTAGTAATAAGAGCTTGATGAAAATAATCAAGAGATTTATGGAAAAGAACAAAAAGGCTTGGGATTCAAAATTAAAACTAGCACTATGGGTAGATAGAGTGACTATAAAAAGGGCTATTGGTTATTCACCATTTGGCTTAGTATATGGTCTATAGGAAAGATTTCCACAAAATAACTTTCTCAAAATGTACAAGTTTGTGCAAGAATATGATGAAGAAATTTGTGATGATATGCAACACAGGATAAATAATCTGGTGCAGTTGGATGAGTCTAGGAGAGAAGCTCAAGTTAAAAACTTGAAGAAGCAATTGCAGGTTAAGCACTTATATGACAAAAAATCTTCTGCCAAGAAGTTTGAAGTAAACAACATGGTGTTAGCCTGGAATGCAAGAGCTCAGGATAAGGGAAAGCATGGGAAATTTGAAGCATTATGGATTGGCCCTTATTTGATAGTCTACACTCATGGAGAAGATTAGTATTTTCTTCAGAGCCTAACAGGTGAACTTTTTGAACTGAGAGTACATGGAGCGTTCTTAAAGCCATACTTCTCCTAAGTATGTTATCTTCCATGTACGTTCTATTTTGTATATTCTGTATATAGGTGTGTTTGATTTTTGTTTTGTTTTGGTCTTGCTACCTTGTCTAGGTAGTTCCTCGGTTTGGGTCCTTTGGTTTTAATGGTCTACTTCAACCTAAGATTCTTGGGATCTCACCATTCCTTCAAGAGGCATACATCCCCAGTCAGTGCCACTAATGGAACCTAAAATCCCATGTCCCATCTTAAGCCCTTGCTGCATTTAGGAGGGTTTCAGTATTTGTTTCCTCAAGAAGCAAATTGAGTGTTCTATTTTTTTGTTGACTTCCTATTGCTTGCTGTCAGTCACTATTTAAATTTTTTTTTAGGCAACCCATTCCCTCATCATGGGTTCAAAAATCTTTTTTATAATGATTTTTGGGTTCTTAAGCCTTTTTCTATCTATCGTATCATCCTAGGAAGTCCCCTTCATTAAAAAAAATTATGAGCACGTTCCTAAAAGTTTTCACTTAAATTCAATCGGCCTTATGTTTTTATCGCTCATCGTTGATCACTTTTGAAATGTATGTTTTAAATTAGTGATGAGCAATGAGGTGATATCTCTTTGATATCACTCATCACGAATTGTTCCTTGAACTTCTGATTGCAAATAGCGATGAGTGAGGTTCTTAAGGGATTTCTTATCGCTAATGATTTTTGAATTCTTAAAGTTGTAATAGCGATAAGTGATGACCTTTGGCTTTATGATCATAGTTTCATCTCTCATCACAAATGCATTATGAAGAGATTGTTTTAAATCAACGATGAGTGAGGAGATGGGTTTCCAATTGCATCACATCTCACAGGTTTATTTTGAGTGCTAAGTTATTGATTAGTGATGTGTGATATGTAATAATACTAGAATAATCGCTCATCGCTAATCCCTTGTGAACCTTATGAGGAGGATTAACAATGAGCAATACAATCCCTTTTAAGGAGTTTTCTCTCAATAACTTGATTACATCCTATTTGCGATATCTTTTGTACCATTGATTATTTATGTAGTTATATGTGTCAAAATATAGTGCTTACATCTCTTGTCACTCATGAAAGTCAAGGTGCTAAGTTGATTTAGCGAGGAGTGATGGAGATGAATGTGATCAGGAAACTCACTATAGATCTAAGGGATGAGATTTTATTGCATGAAGCACTTGCACTGTTGATAAAGTTGGATGAGAAAAAAGTAATTCAATGATTGATGACAACCACTACATCAAGAGGCAATGTGGTGAAATCCTGAGGATTTCATATAAAGAAAAAAATAAGGTAACAAGATGGATCAATAACCATTGATATAGTTTTAAAGCTGAAGGATCAATGATCAAGGTTTAAAACTAAACGGATAATTGTCATTTCACTCACGCAAGCTTACTATCAACTATTAATGGTGACATGATGCCCTCTCAGCTATAACAAAAAGTAGATATCTAGTTTATCGTGCATCCTAATTCACTAGATAGCGGAAAGAATACCAAAGGCCAAAGAATTTGCAAGGCAAGCTCCAAAAATTATTAGTAACTAGAGTGACACTTCTTTCATCCAGGTAAGTGAAACTGATCTTCCTTTTAATTCAAGTAGTAAGGTGAATTCCCTGGAAAGTGGATAGGAAAATTGATGGAATTTGTAATTTAGTCATTTCTAGTGATTTTAATTTGATAATTACGCACTATCTAAATTGTAAAGAAAGGTATCCTATTTAATATTAGCTTTTTATCTTGTCATAATTGTGAAGGGTTTTATTTGGCCATAATAAATTCTAAACCCTAGTCTCCATTTGCATTACAAGCATTAGTGACCCAAAGCCTAGTGAATTTAGTGTTAGACTGGAAAGGAAACAAAAAAAAAAGAGGGTTAAAAGACTTAAAACTTAGTATGCTTCAGCTGAAGTTAACCCTAAGCCAGTGACTATGTCTAACCCTTTTCCTAGTACCCCCTTGGCTTCCACTAGATCCATAAGTGCAAAGAAAGGAACATAAAAGTTTATATAAGAAACTTCTAGAGGTGTCAAAGAGGGAGGGTCACAAATTTGTAAAATTCCCACAAGACAAGTTGTTGTTACCACTAGGTTGATTGATTTAATGTTGGAAAAATTGGTGAGAAACCCCAACCCCAGAGTGGATGGCAATTGTTTCCATATGCTTTCAATAGGAAAAATTCTAGTAAGCTTGCATGCTATTTGTGGGGGTTTAACCTTGGAAAGTTAGTGGTTCCAAATGTGTTTGTGGAAGTTGATTTAATGATGGAGCTAGAAAGTCACTATGACCCTACCGATAGGAAAATAAAGAGTGAGAATGGTGATATAATTTTAGAGGTGATAAAGGATAAAATGTTGGATATAGTTTTGTTAAATCCCAATTATACTGCAAAGTTCAGGCGTACTGACTTGTATGTTGAATATGAAAGGAGAAAATTTGCATTCAGAGAATCAATACTTGTGTGACATAGAAGTAGCAGGAAAAAATGTACCGCCCAGGATGTTGAGCCTTTTGAGTGTGAAGAATTTGAAGATTATTTCAAAAATACTTACTATTGTCTAAATCAAGTGCTAGCTCTATATTTTGAGCTTAGAATATCCCCTAATTTGTTGGTGATGGTGGTAGATATAGGCTTGAATATACTTGAAACACTGGTTTTGATTATGTTAACTTTGTTGCTAAATGAATGCATGAGTATTTCCTCAATTTGAGGAAGGAAGTTCTCCCTTTGTCTTTCCCCCATTACTCTTTATTGATGCATATGCTCTTATGGGAAGGATATTATGAGTGCAAAAGGAAATTAAATTTGAAGATTAAGGACGGTGAGAATAAGGCTATCCCTATGAAAATGTGGACAACATTTGGGATCAGGCTTGCTCCAATTCCAATTACATCTTGTTTGCCAATGTTGTAAGACATGGTATCTTAGATCCATTGGGTATGGCACCTAGATTCATAATTTCTCCAAAGATAAAAAGTCTTATGCTCTTAAAGGATGTACCAAGCTCTACAACAACACATAATTGGGTCGACTAGTTTCTACAAATGTTTGAATATACTTTGATCAGGGTTTATGGAGCTAAGGTGGCACCCCATTGTTTACCCTTGTATGTCTCAGAAAAATTGGCTTTCATGAAGCTCATGTGGAAAATTGATGTTATGGACTATAAAATGTTTAGAAAGGATAGAAAGGGCTCTGTAATATATCCCCCATGTAATTTTGCTTATTTCAAGATTACTGCCCTTGAGGGGTATGGAAAATTGGGCATTATGGTAAATAATCTCATAATGCCTATCAATGAGGTTAGAGTTTTTGATTTAGAAAGATTTGTGATAGGAAGAAGAAGAAAAAAGAACTTAGGCATCATACATCATGAATTATTCTATAGAGATTATGCACTAAGGAATTTGATAAGTGATGAGGCTGTCATGGTTAGGAAAAAAGAATGGACAACTATGAAAAAACTTTAGGAAAATATTATGAAAAGGAATACCTTCTACATCTGTCCATATAATGAAATTGAAAACCCCTTGGAGAGGACCTTTACCATGATAAGGGACTATTAGGCTAGTGAGTTTAAGGAAAATGTAAAGGAGGCTATAGAAAAATCCTAGGTCCTCTTAGAGTAACAACGACAACAACAAGCTATGGATATCCCAGAACAACTTGAAGATGTTCAGGAGGTCAGGTAAGAACAAGTGGTAGAACATGTGTAAGGAAATGAGGAGGTTGAGCAGAAATTTCCCCTTCCTCATATTGAATAGATTCATAGTTCATATGTTCTCCCTAATAGGATTGTCCAGTGGCAGTATGGCAAATAAAATGATGATGATCATAGAATTAGGGAGTGTGATGATTTTTTGGCTGATGATATATTTGTAAAGACTAAAGAATTTAAGGAGTTTATGATTCAACAGTGGAGTAAGAAAATAAAAGAGATCCTTGAATCGGCCCGAGTCAATGTTGAACCTTCTCATCAAGAGGAAGCTGGGAAAGTAGAGGAAGAGAATATTAGGGCTGAAATTTTTGCTATTACTCCCACTAAAGCTTGAAGAATTGTTAAAGATAGTGGAATCATTTTGTTACCAGGATGTACTATCACTGCTACCATAGAATTTTATGTAGTTAGGAGAGATCCTCAAGCTTTGATAGCTGAAGATCAATTTGAGATAAAGTATTTTGTTCTAGATATAGTCCAAAGTTGCATACCCTTGCAATTTAGTCTATGACACCTAATACTAGTAAAAATGAGGTTTCTACGCCTATTGAAAAGAAGTTATTGGTTCACTAGTGGTCAACAAAGCTACTGACATAACTCCAATCTAGGCAGCTAAGTTAACTACACATGCTGCAATGCTTAGTGTAGCCACTACACATGTTGCCTAGAAAAAATATGAATCCTTGGTTAAGGAATATAATAAGGCCTCGAATGATCTGAATCAAATTAGAGCTATTATTCAGACTACTCAAAGAATAGTGACTCAAACTTCTTCTTCTTCATTTGATGTGTCTACCAAAGATAAGGAGACTTTGGCCATCTGAATTGATGATTTGAAAGAAAAGTTAACTACTGAGAAGGAAAATGTAAGGAAGGCCAAATTGGAGACACTTAGGGTGGAAAATGAAATTTTTGAGGATGTGCTTAAGCACAGGGTGACCAAGTTGGTCCATAGGGATTATGATGTATGGGCCACATATCAAAACATTCATGAGGAAAATACGAAGTATCTTTAAGTACAAGAGGCCTTTAGGAGTGAATGGAATAATTGGATTCCTACGGTAAGCTCTTTGAAAGAAATGATGCCAAAAATGAATGAGGATCCTGAGGCACCCACAAATATTCCTGACATCTTGAAAACTATTGACTCAATAAGTGAGGTAACCAGTTTCCATGGAAAGTTGGGTATACAACTCTAGAGTAAGTTTCAAATATTCAAGGAGATGGAGGATCGTGGAATGCCTCAAGTATTGAATTCAAAAGGTGAATTGCATCCATTTGACACCTGGAAGAAATATTTGGGAGGATTTCTTGAAGCAGCTATGATGCCTTTGTTTGTCACCGATTACCTCTTGCTCAATTTAGACATTGATACAATGGTGGAAATTGAATCAAAAATTGATAAATTTGTTAGCGAAGCCAAGATATTAATTGATGCAAGGTACTCCCAATATATTAATAAGGCATAGTATTTATTGAATGTTAAATGGCCCACTAAAGAAGAATACAATATTTGGTTGGAGAGATACACAAAGTGAATAAGGAGAATAATGGACAGGAGAAGAATAATACATAGCCTAAATACAATACAGATTAGGATTTTGATATAACATGGTAAAATATTATTCTCTCCTTAAACTCAAGTGATTATCATGTGGTGCTAATGTGGATTTATACATTTTGAATTTTTTCTGCTTTCTTTGCCTTCCTCCGTAAGTTTTTCTATTTTGATATTCTAACAGTTGGCATTTTGAGCACATGGAGAATATATTGTAACTACTGTAACAAACTAATGATGTCTTTTAAGGTGGGACCTATTTTCCATGAATATTTAAGGTTAATTCTTCCTCATGTTTATTTTCTCCACTTCAAAACTCAAGCGTAACTAAAAAAGGGAATATTGTTGCAAGCAGTCCTATGGGATCATGACATGTGTGTTATTTGGTTTGAGGCTTGTTTGCTCCTTCATCTCTATAAGAAGGAATTCAGGACCAGAAGCATGAGGGTTGAAATTTTTTGAGTTGATATTGTTAGTTTGTAATGACAATACAAAGCAATTTTTAGAGTCTTTGTTTTAATTTTCTTTTGGAGTTTATACTTATGCATGTAAGATTGATAATGATATAGAATTTATAATATAGAGTAATATTGGTTTCAAGGTTATTCTCTCTCCTTGTATGTATGTTATGAGTTATGATTGAAAGTAATCAAGGATTTATTTAATTTTTCTTTGTCATTATCTAATGGATGTTCAATTTCATGTTTGCTTATTGATTCAATGAATTGATGTAAATTCTTGTATGAGAGTGATAACTTATAAATACTATGTGCTAGGATATTTATAAGAAGTGATAATCTTGAACATCATAGAGGAATGTTGTAATGAAAGATTACTTGGGGTTATAGGTTCTATTATCTAAATTGTTATCAGGTTATGTAGAATGGTATTGAATTCATGCTTGGGATAAAGACACTGGTTCATGTAGGGTATTTGTGTTACACTTACAGTGTTGATTCATTAACTACTTGATATTTTAATCATAAAATATCAAGGGAATACTATTATTGTTTGCTTTTGTTTCTACTCTCTCATATTCAATACATATAACATTGATATAATAAGCTTCAAACTTATTTGATGTATATTATTGAGCGTTGTCATGAGAGATATATGTTTTTGAAAATGTATTTGATTGTAATTGCGATAAGTATTTGAGTATAAATTGTGGGATCACCCTCTTGGGTTTGACAAAGCCCAAAGAGTAGGAATGGAAGTCTAGCCACCTCTATTCATTCATTGGCCAATCCCTTTAGAATTACTGATAATTGGAAATGGAAAATCCCATAGGTAATTTTGGAGATCAATTTGGTTCTTAAAAAATAACCAACAGATTGGTGACTCTGTTGGGGATCTAGTTAATTCCAAAGTCTCTAAGTTTAGATTAGGTATAGTTAGAGTTAGTTTTTCATTGTGAATATTCCTTACTGCTTAAGGAATAGTCTATTCTAAGTCAGTTGCATTAGTCCCATCATATTAGGTCTGATGCGTCAAGTGTTATTTCATTCTGCCACTTTCTGTAAGGTAATGTTTAAAGTATTTTATGGATTAACAAGTACAAAATCAAAGTGCAATCACTTTTTTTTCCCAGTGTTCTGGGTGGTGAATCTGAGTTCTCTAGTACCAGTGTGAAGATTATCTCTCAAAAAGAAAACAAGAAATATTTTTTAGTACTTGACATTATGAGGAAGACTAGAAGTTATATGAAGAAGCATCTTGAGCAGAAGGTAAAATCTACACCTACAAAGGAAAAGCAACCTGAATGGGTCGGGAAATGTTCTGAATCAACTAAGTCTATTGATTAGCATCCTGATGTATCTCCTAATTTTCATGTTGATATAAGCAGTTCTAGTGTCCATGAAGAAGGACATAATGTTCCAAAGTCTAACATAGACTAGGGAATTTTTCCAGTAAAACAAGTTTTTGATAGTGAGTTAAATATCTCAAGAGAGGAAGATAGGTGGGAGTTTTGGGAAAAGAATAAGAAGTTCTATGAGTCTTCAACCCCTAAAATCAGTTCCATTTTTAGTGGAATTTTTTTTAAGCCACGAGGTAAATCCCTTGATGAGCTAGTCCACTTTTCTCTTGACGAGGACCTTGCTGACCAACCTTACTTTATTCCTACCCTGAGTGAACATGGGGATATTCTGGAAAATGAGGAAGATATAGATAATGACATGAAATCCATTGAAGAAGAGGAGTTAAGATTCCAAGAACAAGAAGACAAGAAAATGAAAGAATTGAAAGAGGAGGAAGATACGATTAGAGCTAACCAACTTGAGAGAGATGCTAGAAGGAAATTTTTGGAAAGAATGAGAGTAGAGGCCACAAGGTGTAGAAACTTTGAGGAAAATATTTCTTAAATGACTGATGATATTCCTGGAGCAACAATCTCAATAGGAACTTCAACTACTAATACTTATACATTGTCTATCACAACCACTAGAGCCTCAGATTCTCCTACTATTACTAAGAAAACATCATTTGTAGATAATGGGAAGAGACCTATTGACCAACCCAAGAAAACTACATTCAAAAACAATGATAAAACCAATGCTTCATCTATTGAAATCCCCAAAAATAAAACCAAAGTTGATTTGACCCCATCTAATGCATCTCTAGATCCTGAGATATTAAGGTTGTAATTGGAAAGTGAAAAGATGAGAGAAAATTCAAAGAAATCTGAAATAATAGCTTCTAATGCAAAGATTGCAAGAAATATTGCATTCCTTCAAATTTCCACCAATATTTCAGAGGCTTCAAGCTTTGCAAACACTAATAGTGAGTTACAAAAGAAGAAATCTGATGGAGAAACTCCTGGTAGATGGAGGAGGTGGTGTTGGGGGAAAGAGCAAGAATGATAAATCTTAATTTGAAGATGATGAGGGAGG
Source organism: Sequoia sempervirens (assembly GCA_007258455.2). Classification (NCBI taxonomy): domain Eukaryota; kingdom Viridiplantae; phylum Streptophyta; class Pinopsida; order Cupressales; family Cupressaceae; genus Sequoia; species Sequoia sempervirens. The sequence goes on along the minus strand of VDFB02270651.1, from coordinate 486,310,376 downwards.
TAAGAAAGGAGGAGGTGATGGTGACAATGGAAATGATAAGGATGGTAGCCACTCTGATAACAAGAAAGATGATGAACATAGAGATGATCATAGGGATAGATATACTAGGAGACCACTCCAAGTAGATAGATACTAGCAGTTGTGTTTCACTAGAATACCTGGCTACCCTAACCCATTTCCTAAAGATTTTAGGCTTGCTCTAGTCAAATTCTCTAGAAATAATGCTTTAAGTGGTGAAGACTATCTCAAAGCATTCTCTAATGTTATGGATGATTTTGAGGTGGAGGCAGAAGATGTCATGATGGATTTGTTCATGCGCTATCTTGTTAAGGATGCAAGAGAATGGTACATGAGTTTACCTGCTGAGAGAATTGTCTCTTGGGAGGAGTTCAAAATGGTTTTTAGAGAACAATATGGTGACAAGAGTGATTCAAGATTTTTTTTAAATCAATTCAATAATATTGTGAAAGTATCTAATGAATTTGTTGCTAAGTTTAATAAAAGGTTCTAAAAATCTAGAAAAGGGTTGCCTCCTCATCTACACTTAAATGATCATGTATGTTTGGTAAACTATTACAATGATTTTGATGCGAAAATGAGTTACCGTTTGCTAGTTAAGCATCCTCAATATTTAAGAGAAGATTTTAAGATAGTAAACATATTGAAAATATCAGTAAAACAATTGGTAAAGTTGGTAGAAGATATGATCTGAAACTTTTCAAAAGTTCAAAAAAGGAAGAAAAGAGTTCAAGCACTAAAGGGGGGACAATTGAGGACAAGCTTGATAGCTTCATGAAAACTATAAATGATAAAATTGTAAGGAAAGAGAAGTACCAACCAAAAAAATACCAAAGGAATGAAAGACCCCCTAGATTGCAAGACCAATTGGTATAATGGGAAGCATTTTTCAAATAATCATAGAAATACCCAAAAAAAAGTTCCTCCAGACCCTCTGCAAAAGAATTAAGGAAATTTTGTTGAGGATACTCCATGGTGTATGAATTTTCAAATTCCACATTCCTCAAAAAAATGTGCAATAGGACAAATGGTGGAAGTAGAAGATAACATACCTGAGGAGTGTGATCAAAAATATCAAGAGGAGGATGATGTACTTATGATTATGGGTGATTCTAATGAAGATTCTTATGAAGTAGATGTTGAAAATCAAAGGAAAATTGCTAATGAATATCATCAACAAGTTATTTATGATGAGGATGACACTAGTGATGTTGATGCTTACAATTCAAAGGTGATTGAAGATGGTATTTCATTAAGAAGACCTTTTGCGGAAGAGATTGAAAAATACACTACGGTCTTAGCTGCTCAATCTAGGAGTTCTTATCACTTAAGGAATAGAACTATTGGAGGTAAACAAGGTAATCATGTTGGTCTATTAATTAGGGAATAGAATATTAAGGGAAAAGAACATGAACCTAATGAAAGAATAGAAGCTATCAAAGATAAAGAAGGTAAGGGAGATAAAATTTGGGCCAAGAGAATAGGAAAGTCAAAAGCTACTCCTGGAAACAAATTTTCTACTAAAAAATAAAAGACATAGAAGCAAGTTCTTGAAGCCATAAGGAAGGATGCTAAACACAAGGCTAAAGCAACAAAAATCAACAGAGAGATAATAGCAATGAACAAGGTATGCCTTCAACTTAATTTCCCAAGTATACTCTTATTGATATGTTTTAGTTACTTAGCCAAGTTAAAGTGTTTATATCTTTTCTTGAAATGATAAGGATAGAGGAACATAAACAAAAGGCAGTGACCCTGATCATCGATGTTGCTATAACTAGTAATGATTTAGTGGAACCCACTCCTTTTAAACTAAGTGAGAAGGATAAGAAAGGTAAGGAAGTTGAAGGAGTAATTGCTGAGATTCCCCATATTTTCCTTGGAAATTCTGTGAACACTTCTCCTGATAAAATAGATCCATTTTTTCTTACCTTCATAGTTGGGGAAAATTTCATAAAGAATTGTATTATTGACTTTGGCGCATCAAACAATATCATGCAAGCTAAAATAATGTATACATTAGGGTTAAAGGTTGATAGCACTCATGGTAAGTGTTATGCCATGGATGCAAGAGAGGTCCCTATGCTAGGTGTCATAAATAAGCTTCCATATAGATTAGCAGCTTTCCCTGATAAAGAGTTTAAAATGAGTGTGGTAGTGGTTGATATCCCACCTAATTATGGAATTTTATTATCATTAAAATGGAGTGCATATTTGGGAGGTAGTATGTAATGTTACATGTCTTATGCTACATTTCCCATCGATGGTAATAATATCCAAGTAATGAGAGAATCTAGGGTCCCACATATGTTGGAACATGTCCCTGAATATGATAGTTATTTTTATAGATACCGACATTCATGAGTTGAAGGTAAAAGAAGCACCAAGAGAGATTGAAAGATGTCATGTACCTATAGAAAATGAAGTTTCAAGAATGTCTGATAAAGAAGGACTATGGAAAATGTAATTTGATGGTACAAGCTCTAAAGAAGGATCCAGTGCATGGATTTTATTAGTATCTCCTACTAGAAATATTTACAAGTTCTCTTTTATACTATCTTTTTTCTGTACAAATAACATAGTAGAATATGAAGCCTTGTTATTGGGATTGAGAGTTGTTGAAAAACATGGAATCAGAAAGTAATGGTAATAGGTGACTCTGAGCTTGTGATATTCTAGGTAAGAGCTAGGTATGCTTGCAAACATAACAAATTGAGCCAATACAAGAATGTTCTCTAGGATTCCATTGAATAGTTTGATGCTTTTGGAATTGATTGGATGGAGAGAGGACATAATAGAGTGGTTGATCTATTGGATAGTATTGCATTAAAACCTAATGATATAACTTTCATAGGAATTTCAAAGGTTGAGATACAAACAAGGTCCTCTATCCCTAAGAATTTATATAATTGGAAATTTTTTAATGATGATGAGGATATCCTTAGATTCCTAAATTGTGCTAATAAATATCAAGGTCAAGAGATTGATTTTAATGAATTTGTAGAGAATACTGATGGAAAAGATAAAATGTTTGGAAAAGAGTTCATCTGATTTGAAAAAAATAAAATTTCCAAAGACCTTGTAGCTCTTGAAAGGGTCTTTGATAGTCAAGATACCAGTAAGGCCAAAACAATTATTGGTCACCCAGAGGACCTAGAAGAAGTGAACTGTAGAACTAAAAATTCCCCGAAGAAGCTCTATATAGGAAAAATGATGAAGCCAAAGGTGAAGGAAATGCTAGTTTCCTTTCTTAGAAAATATAGGCATGTCTTTGCTTGGTCATACAATGACTTGAAAGCTTACAAGGAAAAATTGTTTTAGCATGAAATTCCTTTAAAAGAGGATGCAAAACCCTTTAGCAAAAAGAAAAGACCAATTAATTCTACTTTAGCTCCCAAGATGCAAGAGGAGTTGATAAAGTTGAGGGAGGCTGGTATTATAAAACCCATTAGACATTCTTCATGGGTGTCTAATTTGGTACCAGTGAGGAAAAGGAATGGTGACATAAGACTATGTGTTGATTACAAAAACTTGAATGTATCCTCATTAAAGGACAATTATACCTTACCAAACGTGGAGGCCATGTTACAAAAGGTAATTGGCTATGAGCTATTGTCAATGATGGACAATTTCTCAGGATATAATAAAGTAAAAATGAAGGAGGTTGAGAAGTACAAAACTGCATTTACTACTCCTTGGGGTACCTATGTATATGTGAGGATGCCTTTTGGATTAACAAATGTTGATGCCACTTTTTAGAGAGCTATGGATGTAGCTTTCTCATATTTTATTTATTTATTTATGGTTTTATATCAAGATGACTTGACCACTCATTCTAAGAAAGAAGAGGATAATTGCATCCATTTAGAGAAAGTTTTTATTAGGTCACTAGAATACAGAATATCTTTGAATCCAAATAAATGCTCCTTTGGGGTATGTTGATGGTCAAAATAGCACAACAATGTTAAACATAATATTACTATTCTATTTCACCTGAAAGAGAAAGACAACATATTCTATTTAACGTTGTTGTGCTGATTTGACCATCAATAGATCTGGCACTAGAAGGAGGGCCTAAAGAACAAGTTGGGTCACATTGGGTCATTCTCACCAGATAGGTTTGAGAGAGTTCTTAGATCTTCTCAGAATACTGAATTATTTGTTGAACTCCAAACCCCTATTGGGCATAGGTACCAGGCTCGTAGAGTCTTGATCCAACCTTTACCATCACCGCTCACCCCACCTGGGTTTCCACCAAATCCACCTACACCACCTCATCGACCATGTTCACCCATTCCACAACTGGCTCAACCTGTATCACCACCATGACCTATGGATTACTTTATCAATAACCCTTCACCATTAGGGACTATCCCTAGAGGTATACACGATCTCCCAAAGAACTTGGAGAGGTTTTTTCCTAAGTACATGCATGGGGAGTCAAGAAATGATGAGGAGCACATACAAGCGTTTAAAGATGCCTGTACCCATGCTTGGGTCGCTCATCAGGAAGTTGTGTGAAGATTGTTCCCCTATTCATTGGGAGACATGGCATACAATTGGTACCTGAACTTACCCCAAGGGTCGGTTCTAGGCTGGATTGATTTAGAGAATGCCTTTATCAATCAGTTCAGGGTTTATGCAGACCCTGCCATCCTTTACCACCAGTTTGCCACTATAAGGAAAGAGCACCATAAACCGCTGCCTCTATTCAACACCAGGTTCTAGAGAATGTACCGAAGGTTGCAAGATCCTTACTTGGTGGCTCAGAAAATTGCCACCTTGGCATACTTAAGGGATGTGGACCCTTTGATTGGCTTGTTTTTGAAAAGGATATATCGTGCTAATGAAACTGACTCTTTGACTAAGGTATATCATCTCACCATTGAGTTGCAACAACAAATCAGCTTGTAATCTCAGAGTTTAGGAGGAGCTCTCCCTCCTTTAGGATACCCAATGTCCAATCCACCCCCTTTATTCAATATGGTCCCAGGGTTGTCCTATTCCCAATACGGACCCATTTCTAAATTCTAAGGTTCACCTCCCTTGCCATTTTTTAATAATGGTCCCCAGGATTCCTCCCAACAAAATCAAAATTACCAAAATCAAGTTGGAGGATCAAGTTTAGTTAATCAATATTTTGCTATGAAGAATGTAGAAAATGAAAAGACTCTCCAACTAACCAATGAGATGGATACTCTTAAAAGGACACTCTCTCAAATGTCTAATGATATGGCTCAACTCAGACAAAATCTCCCTCAGAACCAGAACCAAGGTTTTAAAAATCAGGGAGGATATTCTAATCAGGGTGGTTATCCTAACCAAAATCCTAGTCAAAACTATAATACCAACCATAACACCAATAGGAATTTCTAGAACCAAAACTCCTTTAATCAAAATTATCAACATCAGAATAGAGGATATAATCAAAGGCCTAGCAACAATAGGCCATGGAATATTGGACCCAATAATGGAGGAGTTTCCCACAATTATCAAGCGAGAGATGAGAAGCCGCACACTGCTAATGTGGCAGACCTCAACCTCATGACTAATTGGTGTAGACTACATGATATTGCGGTCCATTCTGAGGTAAATTTTGCAGAGATGGAAAAAATGGTTAAGATATCCCAAGCTGATGCTCCATTATAGGGTGCATCCAACAAATCTAGTGGATCAATGGATACTGCCATGGCATATGATATCTTTGAGGAATAACATCCATTTCCCAGCTAGGAAGACAATGAAGTGGTAGAAGATGTCTATGATGCCCAAGCCTTCCAAACCAAGGGAGGCCATTTCCTTAAAAATTAGAATAAAGGGCCATTCACGACCTCTGCCCCTCCTAACAACATGGTTCCCCTGAATCAAAATGCTAATAATAATCCAACACCACCAAAGGGACCATAAAATTCTCAGAACAAAGTTAATTCATTTTCAATTCCTAAATATTAGGTTAGGAATGATTCAAAATTTGATTTCATTACAAAGATGCAGAGGCAAAAGACTTCAATGTCTTTCTTTGATATTTTGAAATGGTGCCCAGCTCAAAAGGAAATCTTGTTGAAAGCCTTGGGGGAAGCAAATAGGTCAAAAGGAAAAGAAATGGTGACTCCTACTAATGAGATGAATGCAGCTCTCTACAAAGGTAAGACTGGTACTCCACCTTTCTTGCTAAGTTTGAGAATCTTTGGAAAGAATTTACATAGCTATCTGCTGGATTCTAGGGCATCAGGGAATGTCATGCCATTTTCCATTTGTAGGAAGTTAGGTCTAAGTCCACTCCAGACAAATAAAAATGTTATCCAGTTAGATAAAACATAAGTTAATGTGGTAGGAGAGCTTAAAAGCATCCATGTACATATTGAATCCAATCCAAGGATCCAAACTTATGTGGATGTCCAAGTTGCAAATATCCCAGAAACCTATGGTATGCTCTTGAGCAAAGACCTGATGAAAATTCTAGGTGGATATTTGTCTTTGAATTTCTCACACATGTGGCTACCCTAGAAAGGGATAGCAAGACAAATCATAATAGAAAGTGAGACCAGGCTCAAACACATGATTACTGAGTATGACTCCCACAATGAAGTAGCCTATTTCGAAACTGAGATAGGAGTTTACAAACAAGAGGAAATCATGACCTTTTGAGTACTTCATTCTGATGACTTACCCCTTTCACAGCAAAATGACCCAATGGTTACTGTTAATCAAAAAGTCCTAACAAGTAAACTACAACATGATAGGTTGGTACTGGGAGAGGAGGTCGATATGTGGAGTCTCCTACTTCCTAACTGGTGTAGGGTGCATTACCAAAATCACTCAGAATTAACTTGCCAACCCTGTGTGGACATTTTAAAACATGTCTCCAGGCTAGAAGAAACTGGTGAATGCCAACCCCAAACCCCTACTAATGAATTTCCATTTCAAGCTAAGGATGCAACCATCCTTACGAGAGCTAACTTTGTTAAGAGGGAATCATCTTCTCAACTCAAGCAGACTCAGGTTCTGTGTTCTGAATTACCACAAGAGGCTGAGAAATCTTAATCTTTGCCAATTATACCTACTCCCAAAACCCTTCCAATGCCTAGGGCATTGGTGACAAAGGAACTAAATTAGGATCTAGCTCAAAGGAAGGTTCAAGAATCACTTCCTAAAAAAATTTTTAATTTAAAGGAATCTTCTGATGAACAGTGCCCCCAGTTACTTTCAAGTACTGATAATCAGCACCAGTCTGAGCTGCCATATACTTTTGCCAAGAAAAATACTGTAGGCCAAAAAAAGAAGGAGATCCCTACACTAGATCAGTTATAGATTTTGAAGTTTGATGGCTCCAAGTCTAAATAAGGAAGTGGAGCAGGGTTCGAATTAACCAATCCAAAGGGGAAGACTTACTTTGCTTCCTATATGCTACAATTTGGCTCCAGAAACAATGTGGTAGAGTACGAAGCACTTGCTAGGGGTTTGATGTTTGCTCATCAAAAGAAGGTCACATCTCTGATGGTGATGGGGGAATTTGAAGTCATTATTAAATAGGTTCGCAGCCAATACACTTGTCATAATAAAAGATTGGTTGCCTACAAAAATAGGGTTTGGAATCTGATCGAGGACTTCGATGCTTTCATAGTTACTTTGATTCCTAGGGAACAAAATCAGATTGTAGATGCTTTGGCAGTTACTGCTAGTACTTTGGAGCCCATGCAGGACTCCAAATTGAAAATATTTTCAGTTGAGCTAGTTTCAATCCAACCAGTCCCTGATAATGTTTAGAATTTTTAGGTCTTTGAGGACAACCAACACATACTTTCCTTCTTAGCAAGTTCAGATGTCTTTGAAGGACAAATCATAGATGAATTAGATAGAGATTAGGGAGAATGAGACCCTGAAGATTGTGATATGGAAGGAGTAATGAACTTAAAGAGTAACAACATCCCCAAGGGGATGGTAGCCTTAGAAAGGATATTTGATTCTGATCCTTGGGCTCGGGAGAGAGTTCCAATGCAAAGTGAAGGGGTGAAGTACAAATCCATCAATATGGCTAATTTGGGCCCCGAAAGAAGTGTCCTTATAGGCAAGACCTACCCTGAGGAGATCAGGAAAGAAATAATCAAGGTGTTAAAAGAAGATATTGTGGCAATTTCCTGGAGCTATGAATATTTGAAGACTTTCGACACCTCTGTGATCACACACACAATATTGTTGAAGCCAAAATCCAAGCCCTTTTGTCAAAAGCAGCGCCCAGTCAATGCTTTGATCGAGCCTTTAATACAGAAGGAAGTGCAAAAGCTCTTATCAACAAGAATCATCTTCCCAGTAAGGAACTCCACTTGGGTGGCCAATCTAGTTCTAGTACGTAAGAAAAGTGGGGAAATCAAGTTGTGTGTTGATTTTAGGAATCTGAACAAGGCCTCAGAGAAGGATAACTATCCACTTCCTTCTCTTGATGAGGTCTTACAAACTGTTAATGGATCCCAAATGATGTCATTCTTAGATGGCTATTCTAGATATAACCAAGTGCTTGTCAGTCATGAGCACAAGATGAAGACTACCTTCACTACAAAGTGGGGGACATTTTCCTATAGATGCATGTCATTTAGCCTCATTAATGCTGGAGCTACCTTTCAGCGCACAATGGATGTGAATTTTAAGGATTTGATAGGTAAGTGCATTATTATATATGTAGATGACTTGACAATATTTTCCAAGAAAAGAAAGGATCATGCTGCTAATTTAGAAAAGGTCCTTAAAAGATGTATCAGCTATGGAGTATCTCTAAATCCGAATAAGTGTGTCTTTGGAGTTTCTAAAGGGAAACTTCTAGGGCATGTGATATCAAAAAAGGGAATATCCATAGACCCTGACAGAGTTGAGGCTATTTTGAAATTGACAATTCCAGGAAGTAAAAAGGAGATGAGGTCCTTCTTTGGGAGGATTAATTTCATAAGGAAGTTCATAACAGGGTTTGCAAAAAATTTCAAACCCCTCAACGAGATGATGAAGAAAAATGCTAAAATTGAATGGAGCAATGAGGCTAAATTTTCATTTTCACAGATCAAGCAATCAATATCTACAGCACAAGTCTTGACCAACCCAGATTACTTAAAGCCTTTTTATATTTATTCATTTGCATCTAATCATTCATGTTCATTAGTCCTAACACAATGCAGAGGTGAAGGAGATGAAAGACCAATTGCTTTCATGAGCTCGCCATTCAAGAATGCAGAAGTCAGGTACCCACCCTTGGAAAAGCAAGCCTTTGCATTGGTACTAGTAGTAAAAAAGTTTAGGCATTACATTTTGAGAAGGCAAGTTGTTGTTATAGTTCCTGATCCAGCGATTAAGTCTCTCCTTATGCAAAGTTAATTGGGGGAAAGGAGAGGAAAATGGATGGCTATCCTGCAAGAGTATGATTTAGAGATCCATCCAATGAAACTTTTCTGAGGACAAGGTTTATCAAAGGCCATGGTAGAGGTTGACAAGAATATTACCTGTCAGCAACATACTATGCACTCATTTACCAAGGACCCATGGTATACTGACTTGATCTTCTTCCTTCTAAATAACAAATGCTCAGAAGGGATGAATGCTATGCAGAGAAGGGCACTGAGGATGAAGAGTGCTCATTACATGCTCAAAGGAGGGGCTATATACAAAATAAATTATGAGGGGGTGTACCTGCAATGTCTGGATCAACAAGAAGCTAAGCATGCTGTAATCAAGGGATTTCTTTTTAGGTTTGATTAGGAGTGTTAGCAATAAATCATAAATGACAATGAAACCCAAAGATCTTACAAAACACAAAGGAAGTAAAATACCAAACGATTATACCTAATCGCCGATATCTCCATGATTCACTTTTGTAATACCTTCTTGCTTGCTGAATAATACTTTGCCCTCAGATCCGTCGTGCGAGCGAATCTGCAAATGCCTAAGTCCTACACCAAGCTTTGAAGGATTTGTGTAATTTCTAAATGCCTATGCCTATGACAATGTCTAAACTTGATCAAATATAAGTGCTAAGTAATGAAAAGTCTAAGAATGCAAGTGAGTAAATGCCTATAATATGCCTATGTAAATATAAAATGTTAGCGTGTCTGTGTGTAATCAAAAAGTGAAAGGAAAATGTCATTTTGAGTGGACGGATGAGATTAAATTCTACGAAAAACCTAGAATGAGAGGTCCAAATTAAATCTTAGAATCCCTAATTAGGGTTAGGGAAAAATCCTTAATCGAACGGTCAGAATAATATCTCAGATAATCGGATCGACAGTGGAGAATAAATGAGGAAATTAATTAAAGAAATAAAGATTTTTGAAAAATCAAGAAGATAAGATTGCCTGATTTGTGAGATTCGAAAAATCAAGAAGATAAGATTTGGATTGAAGATCAGATTTGAAAAATCAAGAATCTGCCCGATTACTTGATTTTTAGAAGATTAGCTACTATTTTGAATTAAATTAATTCAAAATAATGCTTTTGTGAGATAATAAATAATCTTTTTTAGATTATTTTTCAAAATGGACTGACAGTTCAGATTGAGATGACATTTTAAATAATTTAATTTATTTAAAATGAGAAGAATATTAATTGGCAATTAAATAATTAAATTTAATTATTTAATTTAGAAGATAAGACTAATTAATTAAATAAATTAATCAATTTATTTAATTAAGAGGATTAGTGACATATTAAATAAATAAATTTAATTCATTTATTTAATAATCAGGAAGAATTAAATGCAAAAAGGGAAATTAAATAAATTAAGAGATTTATTTAATTAAGGGAAGACTTAGACAATTAATGACGTATTTAATAAATAAATAAAATTTATTTATTTAATAATCATGAAGAATAAAAGACATGAATTAATTAAATAATTATGAATTATTTAATCAATAGTCGAATGTGGACCAATGACATAATTAAATGTCATAATTATGCTAGGACGAAAGTGGTAAAAATGAAGCTTGCAGGCCTAGGTCATTTTTAGGTGTCTACATTTTGCCCCTCTTTGTCATAATGTCACTTGTCACATTGTGACAGAAAATAAGTCAAAGTCATGCCCCAGTAAACGTACGGAGTATCATTGCCCCCTCGGGAAATTTTCAAATTTTGGGTCGGTGACAGAAAAAATTGCAAAGGGTCCCGATGAATCCATTTGATGCCCAAAAAAATAGTGGTACAATCAGTTTCAGATTCTGACACATTTAACGCAACTAACGAGGAAGTCAAAGGTGGTCAAATGAGCCTCCAGTATTGACCTTGTTTGAAAAATGTCATTTTTACCTTATAAATAGGTTGACAAAGGGGTAAAAGTCAATTCACTTCTACTATTTACCTCACGAAATTTGAGAGCTCAGAGCGAAAGGCATAGCAACGACGATGGTGATTCTAGTGTCAGAGCATCGCGTAGAGATCGTGTGGACCTTCAGACGGCCAGAGGGCTCAGAGCCAGCAGTAAGTACCCTTGCCTTGCTTTGTCATTTTCTCATTTTGCGTGCCAAATTTAAGTTTCTAGGACCAACAACGTCTACGCCGCGATGCAACTGCGTTCGCATAAGCCGCAATTGTCTGTGCATTCGATGCATTTGATGTGTCGCAACACAAGTGCCAAGACAAATTAGGGTAGAGCGGCCAGTCATGCCGCATTTGACAATATATGTGACGCATTTGACTTATCGTGTTGCAACTAACTGTTGGAATGCCGCAATTGTCATATTGCAACACACTCACTGTTTTCAATGCCGCAATTATGTTTTCCCAACGCAATTAACTCATTGCAACGCATTCGTCAAATTTCGTGACACAATCGTGATCATGCGACGCATCTGATATTTTGGACTGCATTTGATGTACGGTGCGACACAATTGACTTTTTGAGACGTAATTGCCTGAATGCGACGCATTTGCAATTTACCTTGACCACATTTGATTTCTATGCTTTTGTATCCTTAGATGCTTTTCATGATGTTGACAGTTGTCCAAAAGGTACTGATGTATTGTTCATCTTTTTTGCAGAGGCAGCTTGTCCCTATCTATACAAGAGAGAGTAGACCAACCACCTTTCGGTTCGCCGATCAGTTGGGCCCGCGAGAGCGGCGGCAATTGATGTTTCTTGGACTATTCTATGCTGCCTATATGCCCGCCATTTAGGAAAATAGGGGATTACTGACTTCCCTATGTGAGTGGTGGCACTCTGAGACTTGTTCATTCCACCTTCCGATAGGTGAGGCTACCATTACGCTAGAGGACATCTACCAAATCCTTTCAGTACCGATCCGAGGGGAGCGGATCGTCTACGATCCTCGGCATGGCAAGCAGACATTCTGAGCCTACAATCAAGACTAGGGTGCAGGATTGGGCATCCAGGGCTACGAGATTAGATGGGAGTTTATGGCTGAGCACTACGGTCGTTTTGATGCATTCCTTACGACTCTGATCGGAGGGATCCTGATTCCAGACGGCCAGGGACATGGGTTTCCTATTGGTTGGGGCGACGTCCTGGTTGGCATGCGATAGGACAGGACGGTTTACACCTATGGTCCTTGCTTACTAGGGACACTTTACCATCAGTTGCACGATGTTGCATACAGGAAAGGAGAGAGTATCTCTTGCGGGACCACATTGATGATGATCTAGGCGTGGGAGCACATTGCCATATTCTGCCCTCCCATTGAGAGACCACAACTAGCCGAGGGGATGCCCTATGCTTCCTACTATGCCGGTGCGCTACAACAGACACAAATGGGTGAGACCGGTTGGTGGTGACATAGGATCGACACCATGGAAATATTTATCTGGAGGCCATACAGAGACTATGAGGCATGGGACAATGAGGCCGAGCACCTCAGTTTCTATAGATAGTACATGTATCTTATTGGCAGGATAGTGTAGACATCTTTGATTATCGAGATGTATCTACCGCAGCGTGTTCTTAGGCAGTTCAGAGAGCAGCAGGGTGTACCTGTGGGGACAGCCGAGTATGCCAGATCATCTCGAGAGTATGTGTGGGGGCCAGCCATCCCAGTGGCATTTGCGGCGTAGCAGATCAACGGGCTAGTGTCCCAGGCCTGGGGTTGGAGGGGAGGAGTAGCCGATCCAGGGACGACACCGGATTATGATTTATGGTGGCAGGCACACAGGCCAGTGCCGTTGATAGATCCGGATGGGCCAGCACCAGTAGATAGACGATAAGTGATTCCATGGGTAGGAGCGAGCAAAATGATGTCATGATAAAGCGAAAGATCGAAGGAAATCAGGATCGACAAAATCGGCGACAAATAAAAATCGAAACAAACGAAAAATAGAGATTTCCGTAAAGGTAGGAAATAGCCAGATAATCGTCGTCGCGAAAGCAATCGAGATCGACGAAGCAAAGTCAAATCAATCTAATCATAAAAAATACGCGGTCGATAAATTAAACCGGAAAAACAGATCAGAAATCAACAGAAAAATTTCTCGAAAAACCGAAAATCGGCAAAGAAAAACAAAACGGAAAAATCGAAAATCAGAAGTCCAGAATCTCGAAGAAATCCCGAGGTCGAAAGATCGAAAAATCAAAACAAAAATCGAAAATCGGCGAATAAAATAATCTCGATAAAAAGCAGATCATAGTCATCAAAAATTCAAACAGATCAAATCATCGTCAAAAATCGATGCCGGCCTTAGCGCGAATCCCGGGGTCTATAGTGTGGAGAATTGCTTTGAGATGGGTGGGATGGTGGTGATCCGTTAGCAGGATGTAGCTCAGTGGTGCACAAATTTTGGAGCATTATGCACAGGGCCCATGGGAGACATGGCCCAACAGTTGGCTAGGGTTAGCACGAGACTGGGGCAGTACAAGACTCTGTATGAGTAGGCAATCCCGCCAGAGCGACGGGATCCTACTTTGTCACGATCACAGTTGAGGACAGGTAGCAGCCACAGATCAGGCAGTGCCAGTGGCAGTAGGAGTCAGACCAGTGCCGGAGGGTCTACCTCGATAGGACACACTCTGAGTCACCATTCAGGGCACAGTCATGGGTCGACTGGTTCAGTGCAGAGGTCAGGACAGGTACAACTGCCAGTGGTTGATCCCTCTACTTTTCAGAGTCTGGCTGCAGTAACATCGCAGATGTTTTATACTGTTGAGATGACACCTGCCTTCTCAGTTCTAGTAGTGGCACAAATAGAGGTTTCGATAGGTCCACCTATTGTTTCAGTTCCAGTGACAGAGCTGCAGCTGCCACATTCTTCACCTCAAGGGGATGATGAGAGTCTACCCTAGGGGAATTTTGTTATTGTGACACGTTATGTATATTATTGAGCTTGCAAGCTCCATTTTTGGGATATCTCATGACTTTATCCTGTGACATTGTACATTTTGAGATGATACTATATGATGATGCAGTTTTGATGCAACCTACATGTGTTATGTGATGCTCTTTGATTTAATGTTTTATGATATGTATGATGTATGATGTTGGTTTATGATGCCATGTACGTCCTATGATGCTTATGTTAATGCCATGTTGATGCAATGCTTATTTATATGAGATGATGATGATAATCATGTGCATAATATATTTTAGTAAAAGATGTAACATTGATGATTATGTTTAATGCAATGTTTATGTATATGATTTGATGACATGGATGATGTATGTATGGATCTAATGTAATGTTTATATGATCATGTATGCACTTATGTTTTTGGATGTCACAGGATATCATCATGAGATGGATGAGAGAAGACGACAAGACTTGATGAGAGAAGATGACCAGACCAAAGAGGAGAAGATGACGAGACCTACAAAAATACATGTTAATTCCTAGACCAAATCCTTCAAAGCTTTTCCATAGGACATTAGTATTTATTGCTCTTAATCATCATTGGGCAGACTATTGTAATGGCCAAGAAACACCATGATATGACATAGATCAAGGTGTGCAAGGTCGTACCATCACGTAAGACAAATAGTCACAGACAAGGATGATCATGACTCATACTAGGAGCATGCTTGCCCCAGTCTTTTACCATAATCAACCACAAGCAGAAAAAGACAAGGACCAATCATGAAACGTCGTTGCTTCTCTAAATCCTGTTTCCAGAACATCCTTGAGAAACTAGCGGCATGATTTTTGAAATACAAAACAAATAAAGCCCTTACCATGATATGTCATTTTTCTAAATCCACGAATCAGGACCTCGCTGAGAAACTAGTAGTCATGCGTGTCAATCATCATGATACGTCAACTTCTCTAAATCCTGCCAAGGTAGGATCTTGTTGAAACTAATAACATGATAAAACCAAAGACAATTGTAAGAGTGTTTTTTCCAAGTCGTCACGGATATCCATTGTTACGATGTCAAAATGTCGATTTAATAATCTGGGATGTCAAATGTTTGAAGTTTTGATGATCTTGAAAATGTCAAAATTGGTGAATTCAGGAAGGACACATCCTGAATAATGCCGATGTCGAGAGGATTTGATCCCTAATGGTCGTAAGGGGTCCCTCAAAATAATGACAATGCCTAGGAAGGACACATCCTAAGGCATAAATGACAGAGTTGGTTCTTCAGACAGACACATCTGAACAATACTGATGTCATGAAGAGTGATCTTTAGATGTCAAGAGGGTCACTCAAAATGTCGAATGATGATGACGACGCCTAGGAAGGACACATCCTAAGGCGTAAGTGACAGAAGTTATCATTCAGAAGGACTCATCTGAAGACTAACCAAAATTTGACAGTTTGATTGGTTTATGATGATTTGACTTGCTTTGACCAAGTTTGACTTGTGTTTGGCTATATGCCGATATTGCCTTGATGATATGAGTGATGTGCTGATGAGATTGCCATGCTGAATAAATGATTGTTTTACTTTGTTTTACGAGTTTCCCATGTGGAAAATGATTGAAGAATTTTGACACATGTGCCAGTGTAGTGCCATGAACCCTAATGGACTAACCTAGTGCAGCCTCGGGGGCTCATCAACAAATGGCCTTGCCTACGTCATACACTCAAAGACCTCGTAGTTCGACACGACCAATGACTTTGTCTTGATGAGAAAAGATTGCATTATGATTTTTTTTTGACAAACCTAAAAGGACTGACCTAATGTCTCAGGGACTCAAAATGTGAGTCTTGTGTATGTAGCAAGTGCGTAGAGACAACGTAGTTCGACAATGACATGGACCGATTGACTTGATTGACTTTGACAAGAGATGACACTGCGTTTGTGTTCGTCGAGTGGTTTGATGATTTGTTGTGTTTTTCTTCAGGATGTTTTATGATTTTTAGGTCTTTTTTCAGGACATTTTGCGATATTTTTTGGTCTTTGTTTAGGACATTTTGCGATATTTTTTGGTCTTTGTTCAGGACATTTTGCAATGTTTTTGTCTTTTTTTAGGACTTTTTGCCAATGTTTTTGTCTTTTTTTAGGACTTTTTGCCAATTTCCAGGATCATGTGCGACATCCACTGCAATTTCATGATAAACGTTTTGCCCCCAGTGAGGTCCAAGACTTAGTTGTTTGTAGGGAATATGGACGGGATGCTGCTGGTTTACTAGATGGATGATTGTCAAGACTTGATGTCAATCATTTATCTACTATGAAAGGTAGGGTAGGATGTGGTGGCGATTTGCGGAATAATGGCGAAAATACCTTTCATCCTAGGCCAAGTTAGACAAAGTGACAGTAGATGGCAGAGCAATGATTGATTACGCATGGCACCTGTTTGCCAGGTTTTCACCATGGTACCTGTCCAAAGCGCCTGTTTGCCAAGTTTTCACTATTGAATGAATCATTTTTCTCTTTACTATTTTCTTGACTTTTCAATTTTTTTGGTGTCACCAAGACGCCTGTTTGCCAGGTTTTCATCAGGGTGACAATTTTTTAATTTTTCAAATTTTTTTGTATTTTATGGTTTGCAGCTCCATCCTCTGATGCTATGCGTAGAACCTTCGGAGATGTAAACTGTTGATGGGATCTTTCAATTGTTCTCCATCTGGAGTTGCCAATTGATAAGATCTAGAACCAAAAGAAGATATGATAATGTATGGACCCAGCTAGTTTGGTTCAAATTTTCTTGGCTTTTCTCTGTCTGCTTGGTT
This sequence comes from Sequoia sempervirens, assembly GCA_007258455.2. NCBI lineage: Eukaryota > Viridiplantae > Streptophyta > Pinopsida > Cupressales > Cupressaceae > Sequoia > Sequoia sempervirens. Next base: position 486,293,263 of record VDFB02270651.1, on the reverse strand, counting down.
CTTGGGCTTCTGCATGAGAACTAGGTCGCCAATGTCAAACTTTCTGACCATAACCTTTTTATTGTAGCTATGACAAAGACGGTTCTGATATGCTTGGAGATGGTTTAGTGAATTTTGTCTTCTTTCTTCTAGCATTTCCAGCTCGTGCAAGCGTGATTGTCGGTACTCCTCTTCATTAGTTAGACCCTTCAGGGAGACTTGTAACAAAGGAATTTTGACCTCAATGGGTAAGATGGCCTCAGCACCAAAGACTAGGGCAAATGGGGTGGCCCCTGTAGGCATACGAATGCTAGTTCGGTAAGCCCATAGAGCAGGGTTGAGTTGAATGTGTCAGTCACGGCAAACGTTATTGACAGTCTTTTTGAGAATGGTTTTATTGGACGCCTCAGCTTGGTCGTTTCCTTGTGGGTAGTATGGAGATGAAAAGTGGTGTTGGATATGGAATCACTCACATAACTCACGTACATCTTGGTTTTTGAATGAACGTCCATTGTCAGTGATGATGGATTGTGGAAGGCCATACTGACAAATGATGTAGTTAAGGATGAACTTTGATATTTGTTTGTCGATAATATATGTCAATGGGAGGCTTCAATCCACTTTGTGAAATACTCAGTGGCGGTAATAATGAATTTGTGGTCATTGGATGAGGTTGGATGAATCTTACCCATGAGATCGAGTCCCCATTGAGCAAAGGGCCAAGGAGAAGTGATCGGCCAAAGTTCTTGTGCTGGAGCATGGACCAAATCACTGTGAATTTGACATTTGCGACAAGTCCTGACATATTCAATTGCATCTTTTTCATTGTCGGCCAATAATACCCAAGTCTCATTACTTTCTTAGCAAGAGTAGGACCACTCGAATGAGATCCACATATACCGTCGTGCACTTCTCGTAAGGTCGTACATGCTTCGTCAGTGTCAAGACATCGAAGGAGGGTATCGTCAAAACTACGATGGTAAAGGGTGTCACTGACAATGGCATACCTTGCAGATTTCCTAATGAAGGACTTCCTTTGGTTATTGGACAGGTTCAGTGGAAGGGTTTGAGACTTTAGGTAGTCATAAATGTCCTAATACTAGGGAGAGTTGGGACCAACAAGTTCACAAACCATTTCTGATTCTGGGATGTCATATGCTGGTATCAAGAGTTGTTCTACTAAGAACTCAAATTGTGACACATTTTTAGGGATGTCCAAGAGAGAACTAATAGTAGCCATTGCATCAGCTGCCTTATTCTGTGCCCTGGGGATTTGTTCAAAAGAAATCAATTGGAAGTATGTCAGGAAACTGTCCACCATCCTCTTGTAGGGAAGCAACTTCTCATCCTTTGTTTCATAGTCATCATTCACTTGGTTGATCACGAGCTGGGAATCCCCAAATACAAGCAACGTCTGAATTTTCTATTTGATTGCCAACTTGAGACTTGTGACTAGTGCTTCATATTCGACAATGTTATTTGTACAAGGGAAAGTGATCTTGAATGACTTAGGAATTGAATCCCCCTATAATGTGATAAACAAGATTCCAGCACCTGAGCCATGACCAGTATGAGACCCATCAAAATATAGCTTCCATGGTGTCGCCGGTTCAGCATGAAAAATGGACTCATTAGGAAAATCAGTTACTAGTGGATGAGTGACTTGGACTAGTGCATCTTCTAGTTTATTTTCTATTACCCGCCCTTTTATTTCCTTACGCTCGACATATTGTATTTCATACTCGCTTAGTATCATGACCCATTTTGCTAGCCGACCTGTTAATGCCGCCCGACTTAAGAGATATTTCAGTGGATCAATCTTGGCGACCAGTTGTGTCTGATGACTAAGCATATAGTGTCATAGTTTTTGGGATGCAAAGACAACAGCGAGGCATGCACGTTCAATGTATGTGTAGTTCAACTCATACCCTATCAATGTATGACTGATGTAATAGATTGCTCTTTCTTTTCCTTCATGATCATTTTGTGCCAGCAATGCCCCCATTGTTGAACTAGTAGTCAAGATGTATAGAATTAATGGCTTTCCATGAAAAGGAGGCATGAGGATTAGTGTTGATAGTAGGTAATCTTTGATTTGCTAGAAGGCGTCTTGAAATTTATCTGTCCATACAAAGGGGACCCCTTTGCGCAACAAATACTGAAACAGCTGACACTTATCTGTCAATTGGGCTATGAAACACCAGATAGATTGTACTCTGCCTTGCAGAGTTCTGAGTTCACTGATTCCTCTGAGCGGAGGCATGTCTATGATTGCTTTGACCTTTGCCAGATCGACCTCTATGCCTCTTCGGGAAACTATGTACCCCAAGAGTTTACCTGATGTGACCCCAAAAACACACTTCTTAGGGTTTAATCAAACTTTGTACTCTTCAAGTCTCTTGAAAATTATGTTGAGTACCTTCAAATGATCTTTCCTTGTTGATTTGGCCAAGAGGTCATCTACATAATCCTCCATTATTTTGTGCATCATGTAATGGAAGATCATGGTCATAGCCCTTTGATATGTGGCACCTGCATTTTTGAGACCAAAGGGCATGACGTTCCAATAGTATGTACCGCATGGGCAAGTAAATGCCATTTTGTGTTGATCCTCAGGAGCAATTCGGATTTGATTATAGCCGAAGAAACCATCGATGAGGGATAGCATCTCATATCCTGTTGTAAGGTCCACTATGATGTCAATGTTTGGCAAGGGAAAGTCATCCTTTGGACATGCTTTATTTAGGTCTCGGAAGTCTGTACATACACGGATCAACCCATTTGGCTTTGTGACTGGGACCAGATTAGAAATCCATTCAACATAGTCAATATACTTTATGAATCCGACATCTAACAATTTCTTTAACTCGGCCTTGACCAATAGGGCAACTTGGGGATGCATTTTGCTCAACTTCTGCTTGACTGGTTTAGCATTAGGTAATAGTGGCAGATGATGCAAAACTAGCTCTGGGTCCAATCCTAGCATGTCAGCATAGGACCACGCGAAATTGATTTTTCATTCTGCAAAGAATTTATGAAATTTAGGTTTCTCTTCGTCAGTCAATGATGCAGCAAATAGGACCATCTTGGGGTCTTCTGCAGTTGAAATGTTATCCTCTATTGTGTCCTCAATAAGCATAGCCGATTTCTCCTATTGCACGGGGAGAAAGTCCAGTCCTCCATCTTTGGGTGCCTCCGAGAGGTTTTCACCCGTAGATACATCCTTTATTTTTACTATTTTATCGTCAAGAGGTGCCTTTCGGTTTTCACCTAGAGACATTTCATTTTTTACTTTATTTTTACTTTTACTTTTGTGACTAGAGGATGAAGCAGTCTCACCGAAGTATGTCGTGCAGTATAAATCAATGACGAATCCTGATTTGTGGTCCCCACTGGGTATGCCTTCTCATAATCCCATGAATTTGGCAATTGCCTCATCATTCTGAAATGTGTCCAGAATTGGCGGTCCTTGTTGGTCCCAATCGACTAGCTCAGGGTAAACTAAGGAGATGCCATCGTCAATGCTGGTAAATTGTGGTGAGGATGCGGAAAACATGTAGACAGACTCTGTGATGTTGTATATGAGATTATTATCATCCAACTCGACATCGGACTCTATCTAATATTCTCCTTCACTAGTGTCATATTCGTTGTCAAAATAGGGAGTGAAGGTTTTAGAGCCCTAGTTGTCAATGTCGTCTGATACCTCGGATGGATTGGACTAATGGGGTTCAAATGACAGGTGTTGTATGACATGGGAGGTGGTAGTAGGACTTTGACTATTTGGTGCCTGTTCAATTTTGAATGTTTGCCAAAACCGTTGTTCAGAGGTCAATTCCCCTGGTTCGAAAAAAAAATCATCAAGACAACAGTCACTTAGGGATCGTTCTGAGCCAAATTCTCACTCATGGGAGTTCGTTTCGATGAGGGTTTCCCTAGTAGTCTCGACACTATCCGAAGCATGTACTCATTCATTTGAAAGTCTAGAGGTACGTCGATCGTCATTGTCGGGTGATCCAAACCCTAATCCAAGATACTTCAGAATTTGAGAAGTTTCTATGGGTTCCCTTCGACCAGTTTTATTTTTTCCTAGGCCACTAGTATCGTCATAGCCTTTGGCCTTCATTATGTCATAACCTTTGCCATATCTTTGAATTGGTAATGGGGGTAGTGTGATAGTATCCTTATAGATCCATCCCGTGATGTCAGCAAGGTCTTCCTCACTCATGTCTCCCCACTTGATAAAAAATTGTATTCAGTGGAACTTTGAAGGTTTCTTGAGGTTCCATTCTGAAACATGGCCGACCATATATCTTTGGAGCCGTGGGTATTGTTGTTATGTTGTATGTTGTATTTAGTTTGAACTCTCTACAGCCGAGGTCCTGGATTTTGACAGTTGATTCAGTCTTAGGGCTGGTGGAAGGTGGTGGTATGGCGGAAGACGTGGATGGAGTGGATGTGGAAGATGATGTGAGTGTGGAAGGGTCGATATACTTGGATGACAAGGAGCCAGGTGCTTCTCGGTTAATAGGTACTCGGTTTTCGGAGATACCCCTTAAGTTTGTACAATATTGGAAAGGGTCAGGGTCTCCGTATATGGTTACTTCTGTGCCATCAAATGGAAACTTTAGGCATTGGTGGTATGTAGATGGAACGAATTTTAAGGCGTGAATCCATGGACGGCCAAGTAAGATGTTATATGGTAGTTCCAAATCCAGGACCTGGCAGGTTGTGTCTACAATGACCGGTCCCACTCTGATAGGGAGAGAGATAACGCCCCGTGAAGAGCATTCCTCATCATCGTATTCTTTGATCACTATACTTTTTGTTGGGTCCACGCATGCATCAGAGAACCCTAGAGCTTTAACCAGTTTGAGGGAGCATATGTTCAACCCTGCTCTGCCATCTATTAAAACCCGTCTAACTTTGTGCTTATGGACAAAAGTTTCTATGTGTAATGCATCATTATGGTTGGTTTTATGTGATGAGTAATCTTGATCCGAGAAGGTGACATGGTGTGGCGTAGTGAGATATCCCACCATAGTTTCAAATTGATTGACATTGATGTCCTTGGGCCGACGACTCTAGGAGAGTTTTGTCTAGGATCTCTTTGTGCATGAGAGAGATACGAAGCAGCTCAAGGATAGATATTTGTGCGGGAGTTTTTCCTAGCTGGTCGATAAGGTTGAATTGACTTTTGGGTTTCCATTGCTGTGTGGTTGGGACAAGTTTTGGCTATTTAGCAGATGGAGCAGGTTGTGATTATTTAGCAGATGGGCCCGGTATAGTGATTTTGGCTTGTTTAGCGAGAGGTGGACCAGCTATAGTGACCTTGCCACTTCGAGTAGTAGCATTACATTGGGGTGCTCTCTTGACCGTAATGGTATTGATGCACTCATCATCAATTCAGACATTATTTATAATTGGTCCACTAGAATAATCGTACTTGGCTCAGGCGAAGTTAGCTTGATTCTGTGGACCTGAAGTGGAAGCATTATGAGAACCATGGTCCTGCAGTGGATTCTTGTGGATAGTATGATCTGAATTGGAGGCGAATTGTGATCCACCTACTTCGATGGTGCGACTTTCGATAAGATCTTGTATTATGCTTTTCAATTGTCAACAGTTAGAGGTTGTATGCCCTTTTGCTCGATGGTATTCGCAAAGTGCATTGTCATTCCACCATGCTGGTTTGAATTGTCTTGGGTCATACGGTTTTGGTTCTGAAAGTATGATGACCCCATGCTGGAGGCATTTCCTAAGGACTTCTTCAATGGGTTCACCCAAATGGGTGTATGTGCGACCCCTAGGAAATTGTCTCATTTGACGGTATTGTCCCTGATTGTTTTCACCGCTTTGGTTGTTTGAAGAAATATTGGGAGGGGGTGTCAATGTCATTGTTGGTCTATTTTGTTGTTGAACCCCTTTCAGGGCCAATACAGGACCTACAGTGTTTGTAGTCTTGGTGTCGACAATACCGTCATTTATAACGTGATTATTTTTAACCCAATATTTGTTTTTGTTAGCGGGTGGATTGACATTTGTGTTTTTGGAACCATATCTCAGTTCTCCCTTTGCGATAAGGGCTTTCTCAATCTGGGCCCCTTTTTCAACTAATTATGTGAAGTTTGTGCAACAATGTATTTGCAATGCAAATTTTAGGGGCCCTAGAAGTGTTTGGACAAACATGTCAACTTTTTCCCTTTCAGGGATGTCAATGTGACATCGACTAGCGAGGCTTCTCCATTTTTGAAAGAATGGGATAAATGTCTCACTAGCATCCTCTTGCGTGAGATTGCACAAGCTAGTGATAGAGGTATCCATGTCGATGTTGTACACATAATTTCTTATGAATTTTTGTTTAAGCTCATCCCATGTCTGGATATCCTTTTGAGTTGAAAACCATTCAAGGGCTTGACCCGCCAGACTTTTAGAAAAAAATCTCATCAAGTATGTTTGTTCATAGGTGATGTCCATACAATTGGTTTCAAATTCGCGAACATGCTCAATGGGATTTGTCTTTCCTCTATATTTTGTGAAGTTGAGTGACACATATCCTGGCAGAAATGGAGGCATGTATAAGCTTGTGTCAAATGGGTATACATTCAGGTCATATGATATTTTTGATTTCTTGCCTGAAATGTACATGTTTTGGATAGTTTTCTCTACATCCCTCATTCTTGTTTTGAGGGCATCCACCGCAGGGTCGTTTATGTTTCCGTACATTGGATTATCTGGTACACCATGTGTTCCTATTTGTTGTGCGTGAATATTGGTGTATTGTGGTGGTATGTATGACGTGTGCGGATTGACATGTTGTTGGTATTGGAAGTTATGATTGGGTGCATGTTGGTGTTGAAGGTTATGATTGGGTGTATGTTGATATTGAAAGTTATGATTGGGTGCATGTTGATGAGTATGAATGTTAGATGAGTAGGTTGGGATGTGTCCCCCAGCCATGTGTGTCATTATTTGGGGGATGTTATGACCATGGATGTTATGGTGTGTTAATGATGTCATGGGTTGTGTTATTTGGCCACCTTGTGTAAATTGTTGATTTTCTACAAGGGGAACGTTTGTGTTTGTACCTTGGAAGGCAATGACATTTGACTGTGTTGTCGTGTTAGCATTTTATTGTTGTCCTTGGATAAATACACGTCTTGTGCCTCCTCCTGAAGGATTTTGTGAGATACCACTGGACAGATATGACGAAGTTGTGTTCATGGTAGTAGATGGAGCTGTCAAGGGGGGATTGTTGTGACTTGATGATGCCCCCATGGCATTTACTATCGTGGCATTGACTGTCATGTTATTTGTGGTGTTGGGGATGTTGGGGGTGTTTGGGACGTTGGGAGTGGTATGCACTGTCGTTGTGGTCCCAAAGGAAGTATTGCTCGTAGTATTTGGAAGTTGACCACTATGTGACATGTTATGTGCGTTGTTGGCATTAGGGTCAGGAGGTGTCAAATTTAGTGTGTTGATGTCAAATCCTTGTGGTAACTTAGCTCCTTCACTCAAGAGCATAGCTAAGAATCTATCTCTGTCATGATGGACCATTGTTTCAACGAGTTGATAGGCCTTTGGGTCTTGTGCCAATGCCTCTAAGTTTTCCTCAAGTAGTTGGCCATTTTCATCTTTTTGCAAGAATGGTTCAAATGGACTGTTTGATGAGGATTGTGTTGTCATTGGAGGTTGATTGTCTAAATTGGAAAATGGATCATAAAAGGTCCAGTTTGGGTCATGTGGAGGATTTTTGATAGTAAACGTGGGGTCTTGTTGAAAGTTTTCCATTTGTCTCTTTTGTTTTTGAAGTCTAGTTTCGACCATAAATGAGATTGCTCAAATGGGAATGACAACTAAATGCAAGTATGACACTACATGAAGTCTAAGTTCAAAATGACGACTAGAATGACTAATGTTTTTGGATTTTCATGAATAGGATATGCAATGTGTAACAATGTAAGACAAGGTTATCTAAGCACTTCTAAGCTCGAACTTTGTTTTTGATTTTGATTGCTAAAGGACTTTGTTGAAAATGACAAGGTGACAAGGTCTAAATGACTAGTGAGTTTTCTTAACTAGACTTTTGAGTTCGAAAAATCTCACAAAAGAGGACAATGACTAAAAAGGGGGTTTGATAACTTAGTCCAAGAGGGCCTAATTTCGAAAAACAATGACTTTGCAAAGTGTGCTTAAGATTTTCCTTATCCTAAATATGCAAAATGTGAACCTAGGGATAATCTAATGCCAAATGTATGCAACTAAAAAGAATGAGGTATGAAACCTATGGTGACGAATGCAAACTAATGGTCAAGACTTTGAGCAATTTCAAGTTTGGTTTATGACAGAATCTTCCTAGAAACAATGGTTGAAAAATGGTTGACAATTTGAAGACCTCAGGTGTTGAATGTGAAGTTTTAAATTTTGACAGGCAAATGCGTCGTTTGAAGCTGCGAGTGTGTCATAGTTTAGCAAATGCGGTTCATTTTTTTGATTGCAGCTTTTGGATTGTCAAATGCGACTTGATTTAGCATATGCGGCTTTCCAGTGTTCAAATGTGTTGTGATGCTTACAGATGTGGCGTTCTAAGTGTCAGATGCAGTTTAACAGAGTAGTTGCGTTGCAGAAAATTAGTTGTGGTTCGACAGATGCGACTTAGTTTAATTTCAAAATGATTTTCTTATCGTTTTGATGGAAATTTTGATCTGTTTGGAGAATGTTTTGTTTCGAACTGTGATAGCACCAAAAGACACTTGACAAACACAGTGTTTTGAATGTAACCAAACACACATCAGATAAGCACAATCCTAGGTTAGGCCGTGACAATATTCACTAGATTCCACGCGGGTTTCCCCAACCGCATATCTGTAGCATGTAAATTCAGAAGCTTGGCTGCACGGGCTCCCCCTTATAGTGCAATCTCTACTCAGGCCAACCAAGCTTCCAACCCCCATGAAACTCCCATGGCGAGCTGATCACCTCTACTACAAACTGCGAAAGTGTGGATGCCTTCACACAGACCGGTGCTGCGCTAGCAAATAGAAGGATTTTGGCTTTCTATACAAGAGTTTTTAGTTAGGGACCCCCGTTTGAGTGGCCATACATGGGGCAAGAGACTAATCACCATTAAGGTGGCACTCCAGCTTGAAGATGTTAAGCTCAACAGGGTTTAAGGGAGTACAACTCTGTCCGTATGACACATCCGCACAAGCAACCTTAGGTTTTCCCTTAAGGTTTACATTTATATACCAGTCGGGGGTAGCTTGGCTTTAGCTCCATTGCCAATTTGAGTCGCATTGGGGTGATGAAATCCCCAGGCAGGCCCAATTTCTAGAGTTGGTAACCATTTCTCTTACACCCAAGATCGCCCGAAAGCACAAGGGGAGAGGATACTCCGATATACCAAGTTAGGGTAATAACAAATAAGAATGGGTCTAGTTTTCTGATCACGAGATTTTCACCAAGTGAGAACATACTCACCTACCATTCTGCAAACACAATCAAGCAAAGAAGACATGAATGTTCTTTTTATGTGCACCAAAGTTAAATGTTTGCTAATCTATGAAAAACAAGCACAATGTTTGTTTTATTCTATCTTTGACATTCGAATCTGCAAACAAAAGATTAGTAGTCTCTTTATGCAATGATCTTCGACACCCGAATAGTAACCGCCACATGCTACAAATGAAGATTAGTAACACAAAAACCCTAAGCTAGCCAACATGCAGGAATGAAAAACTAGGAAATTAGAAGACCTGAAAACCAGAAAAGAAACCAGAAACCAGAATTAAAAAAAAAAAACTTGAAATCTGAAAATCAAAATGTCAAAAATGAAAGCATATTTTTTTACCAGTTGAATGCGGCTCGACAGAGCAGATGCGTCGTTTTGGACTTCAATTGTGGCACGACTGATCAGATGTGTCATTCCAGATGTCAGTTGTGGCTTATTAGGGTGATTGCAGCTCTTCTGTCAGTGTATGTGTCGCGATGCATCAAATGTGTCACGATTTAAAAAAAATAGTTGCGTCGATCCGTACCTGTACCTGCAAAACAATAGAAAACACAAAAAAAATGTACGGAAAACCAGAAAAATGGAGTCGGGTTCACCAATGTAATCAAGGGATTTCTTTTTAGGTTTGATTTGGAGTGTTAGCAATAAATCATAAATGACAATGAAACCCAAAGATCTTACAAAACACAAAGGAAGTAAAATACCAAACGATTATATCTGATCGCCGATATCTCCATGATTCACTTTTGTAATACCTTCTTGCTTGCTAGATAATACTTTGCCGTCAGATCCATCGTGCGAGCGAATCTACAAATGCCTAAGTCCTATACCAAGCTTTGAAGGATTTGTGTAATGTCTAAATGCCTATGCCTATGACAATGTCTAAACTTGATCAAATATAAATGCTAAGTAATGAAAAGTCTAAGAATGCAAGTGAGTAAATGCCTATAATATGCCTATGTAAATATAAATTGTCAGCGTGTCTGTGTGTAATCGAAAAGTGAGAGGAAAATGCCATTTTATAGAAAATGTCATTTTGAGTGGACGGACAAGATTGAATTCTACGAAAAACCTAGAATGAGAGGTCCAGATTAAATATGAGAATCCCTAATTAGGGTTAGGGAAAAATCCTTAATCGAACGGTCAGAATAATATCTCAGATAATCGGATCGACGGTGGAGAATAAATGAGGAAATTAATTAAAGAAATAAAGATTTTTGAAAAATCAAGAAGATAAGATTGCCTGATTTGTGAGATTCGAAAAGTCAAGAAGATAAGATTTGGACTGAAGATCAGATTTGAAAAATCAAGAATCTGCCCGATTACTTGATTTTTAGAAGATTAGCTACTATTTTGAATTAAATTAATTCAAAATAATGCTTTTGTGAGATAATAAATAATCTTTTTCAGATTATTTATCAAAATGGACTGACAGTTCAGATTGAGATGACATTTTAAATAATTTAATTTATTTAAAATGAGAAGAATATTAATTGGCAATTAAATAATTAAATTTAATTATTTAATTTAGAAGATAAGACTAATTAATTAAATAAATTAATCAATTTATTTAATTAAGAGGATTAGTGACATATTAAATAAATAAATGTAATTCATTTATTTAATAATCAGGAAGAATTAAATGCAAAAAGGGAAATTAAATAAATTAAGAGATTTATTTAATTAAGGGAA
>VDFB02270651.1:486129045-486281981 GCA_007258455.2 Sequoia sempervirens | reverse complement strand
ATGTCTTCAGTACATAGATTTTTTTGTTTGATGGATGATACTAACATTGCACCATATGAGGATTGTTGCAAACTAACAAGATCGAGTGAGCTAGACTCTTTCCTTAGCTCAAATGCGGGTTCATGGAGTATCGATACACATAAGACTGCATGTTTTTGTTCTTCATGTACAATGCAAGCTTGGAATGATTGTGATTCAAGGGAGTGGGTTGATAAATGGTTGACAAGTTATCTTAGCCCACTTCACATGTATCGCCCTCTGACGACATTGGAACTAACACAGATGGAATCATCGATCGACTTTGACCATGTATCAAATCTAGTTCAACCAGGTAATATATATACTTGCTTAGTTTTTGAGATTACATATTGCTATCTTATTTTGTATTGTATTCATAATGTTGACTAATTTGAAGAGATATGCCACACATATCAATGTATGGACTTTTTATGCAGTTATTGCAAATGAAGAGAATGAAGAGGGAATGAACTATTACTTGTGTTGTGTTAAGGCCAAAAATAAATTGGAAGGCCCAATTATAGATGGAGAAAGCATTGAATACCCTACAGGCTTATTTTTTGTTACTAGAATGTGGCTTAGAAGGAACCCACATAAGAGTGTTAAACATTGGTTGTTTCAAGACTTTTACATGCATCGTAAGATTCTTCATTACTCAAATCTTGTTGTGGCATCCAATGTTCATTCGACCAAATATGGGGGTAGACCTTTGAACAAGACCTTGTGTAAGGTCCATGAGTTTGACCATGAGGAAATACTTGACACAATAAAGAGTAGAGCAAAAGCAGATGGTTCATTGGATTAATTTGTAAGTATATGCACAATGGTTCTTATTAATTTATATTTGTATCCACATTAATTTGTTTGATGCCCATGCTATCATCTTATTTTACTTTGTGTATATGTAAGTAACCTAGTAAACATTGATTGGTGTCCCCTTACAAAAAAATGTAGATTTATGAGCCATCGAAGAGAATCTCAGGAAGAAAAGCAATGCAACATCCCTATTTTGATGATCTTGAAAAATCTTAATTATGATTAAATAATCTATTAAAAAAGTGTGTGTGAAGCTTTGTGAGGGAATTTAAAGTTAACCTTATCATGAGCACCTATTACGTAGAAATTATAAGAGCATCTTGAATTTCAAGATATTCTATTCATGAGAGGTGTTGTATGCAATCGGTATCTTGAAACTCCCAGTGAATATGTATGGCCAGGTTTGACTAATTTGAGACATTTCCATGCCTATCTATAGGTTCTTTCCATCTATTTTCATTTCATTTCCATTTTGGATGAGTTATACCTTTTTATTCTTTTAATTTGTGTATCTGTAGCTAAACTAGTAAAAATTTATTGGTCTCTCCTTGCAAAAATGTTGATTTTGGAGCCATCAAAGATAATCTCAGCCAAAAAAGTAATGCAACATCTTTATTTTGATGATCTTGAAAAATCTCAATTCTGATTTGAAGTCATTATAAAAGAGCGTGTGAAGCTTTGCGAGGGAATCTCAAGTTTCTCATTTGAAGTTAACCTCTAAATGAGAACTGTGAGCGTAGAAATGAGTTAAACAATCAAAACATGCTTCTACACCTCTAAATAAAAAATTGCATCTAAGATTTAAGAAATTTAAACTAATTTAAACTAAAATCTTTAGAAATCTATCCTATTGCTCTCTAACTCTAAAGATCTCTCTAATCTACTTTTCTCTCAGATTATAGAAGCTAATTAGACTATTGAAATGACACTTAGAGAACGAGAATTAAACTATTCTATTCCTATATGATTAAATAGTAAAACTAATGTAATGGTAGCCATGATTGTAAATGCTGAATGTTGGATGAATGCAGGATGGATGCTGGATGAATGTTGAATGATTGAATGTTGGATGAATGTTGGATGCTTGGAAAACCTGCAGAGTAAGATTGCACAAATTGGGATCTATTTCCTGTAGCCAAAGAGTTCTATTTATAGCTTTCACGGTAGCACATTTGCACAGGGATACGAGATAAGAGGCTGGGATTCAATCTGGAGAATTGAACGGCATGGGATGAGGAGATGGAGCTGATCATGGAGGATTGTTTCCCCCCATGAAAACACCAGGCAAGATGAGAGGGAAGATTGGAGGAAGAAGATTGAGAGGACTTCCTGCAGGTTTGTCCTCGAAGCTCTTCCCGTGAATGACAGTAGAATTAATTAAATTTTGAAAAATTTATTTTATTGGTGAGTGAATAGTGGTAAATGATTTATGCATTAATTTAAATAATTTTAATTCATTTAAATTTAGCAAAAAGAGGATTGAATAATTTAATAAATCAAACTATAGGGTTTGTTTATTAAATTAAAACAAAAGGAAAATGATAATTAAATAAAAGATTTTAGGATATCTTTATTTAATTAAGAAGAAATGTGATGAGGTAATTAAATAACACAAATTATTTAAGTTGTGTATTTAATTTATGATGGAATTAATGGATAAAGTATAAAAGAAATAATAATGATAATAATTAAATAAAACAAAGTATTTAATTTTGTTTATTTAATTAAGAGAGAAATAATATGATAAAATGATAATAATAATGAACTTAATATAAATAAATATTTCTATTTATTTATTAAGTAGATGATTTTAAGATTAATTAATCAAATAAGTCGTATTTAATTAATTAGATTCTCTAGACCATTTTTAGGTGTCTACATTTTGCCCCTCTTTGAAGTGATGTGTTTACGCATTGCTTCAAAGAATGATTTTGCCTCAGCTGCTAGTATTGACGAGGAGTTTAAAATATGCCCCTGATTTGCCCCAGATGTTGAATTTTGAAATGATAGCGATATATGCCCCCTCGGGAGATAAATTGATGAATTTTGGATTTTCATATGATTTTTCAAAAATTTTGAATTTTTATGATGATTTGATGATGAATTGGTGAAGAAACAATTTATCTCCCAAAAAAAATTGTCCAAAATGCCCCTGTGATAGATAAGAATTAATTCCTCAGAAGGAAAAATAAATAAATCTCATGAAAATCCCACAAAAATAACCTATAAAAGCTCAAAAGGTCATTTTCAAAAGTCATTTGTGCATTTGACTTTGACAATTTTGTGATAGAGACCCTCAGAGTGCTAGAGCCTCAGGATGTCAATCCCTTACCACACCCACCAACTCGAGCGTGTGCGACGTCACCAGTGTCTGGCCGATTATGGACCTCCGGTACGTACCCCAAATCCTCGTGATTCGTGCCCATACTTTTTAGGTCATTTTGCACATGTTTATTTTTTTAGCGCGCGGCAGGCGCAGTTTAGCGCATCCGTGATCTGTTGTAGCGCGCCATAGTTTTAGCGCGTAGGGTCAATTCTGTAGCGCTTCAGTCAGATTTTGTAGCACGTCACTAGAAATAGCGCTTTAGGTCAATTCTGTAGCGCGTCAGTAGGATTCTGTAGCGTGCCACTAGAAATAGCGCTTTAGGTAGATTTTGTAGCGCGTCAGTAGGATTTTGTAGCACTTGGAAGTATAGATTGATGAAAAATTGTGCACTTTGATTTTTATTTCGTCGATTTGTTGTTGATTCCATCTATTTTAGTTTGATCTTGACTAAATAAATGGTAAATGATCTCATGATGAGCGAGATCCATTGATTGACAATAATTACCCTCATGATAGGCGAGGAATAATTAAATTTTTTGAAAGGATAAACCTGATTGATAGATGAGGGTTCCTTCCTGACAAATTGATAGTTTGATAGGTAAAGCACAATTTTTTAAAATTTTGATGACCTCCTGATGTTTGATATTTTGATTAAAATGTTCTTCTTGTATAATAACAGGAGCATTTAGATGTTATCCAGGTGCGAGAGCAGTTCCCTTGGCCTTTTGATATGATACCATGACTTTCAGTGGATGAGAGGCAGCATATTACCGATTTTGGTTTGGCCTCATTATTGGATATGCCCCATATTAGACTTAATAGGGGTCTACTGACAGCTTTAGCAGAGCGGTGGCATAGTGACCACAACACCTTCCACTTACCTACTAGCGAGATGACCGTGAAGCCAGAGGATGTATGGTGTATTCTTCACATTCCTTTTGTTGGGGAGATTGTCGTGCATGATGCAGAGGAGGTTGGTGGGGTAGAGTGTATGCAGAGAGTTTTTCAGGATCCCCATGTTGCGGGAGAGTGGGTTCCATGGGTAGAGATCTATGAGTCATATGCTCCACTTCCTTCAGTTTTGGCCGGCCTTATTGGTGGATTCCTTTGTCCTAATAAGAGGTCAAAGGGTCTATCTCTTGGATGGGGTCAGGTATTAGAGGGTATGGTGGCCCACAGGATGAGATATGCTTGGGGTATGTGTATGCTTGCTCAACTATACCATGATTTACACTGGATCGTGTACCTCAGAGGTAGCAGTTTATCGGCGGGAGCTACACTTCTTTAGGTATGGGCATGGGAGCATATTGTTGTTATGCGTCCTATATCGGTGTTATTGAGACCAACGACGAGACCCTATGTGTTTCGCTACAGAGGTAGGCCTACCCAGCATATGATGGGTAAGCTAGATTATTGGAGATGGATCCTTGATGATGTGGAGACAGTGACCTGGCGTCCCTATTTGGATTGTGATGACTGGGATGAGGATGATATTGAGTTGGGGTTCTTGGCCGATTTGATGTATTTGATCGGGAAGAGTCCCAGGATTTTGGAGTGATTTCTATTTCGTCGCGTTTACAGGCAGTATGGGATTGTCCAGTGTATGCCACAGGGAGTAGTGCACTACGGACGACGATAGATAGATGTCAGTGATTAGGGTCCATGCTTGCCTTATGGGGCACTTGTTGAGGGTTATCGTGCTCTCCAGCCATCAGCATGGGATATGCGACGAGACATTGTCGAGGCACAAGTTACTCCTAAGTATGGACAGTATTTGGCTCTACACCCTCCTCCTCGTATTACCATTCCAGATGAGCCAGTACCAGTACCAGCACCAACAGTTGCAGGAGGTGGTCAGGTTGGTTAGAGACGGAGGAGAGAGGAGGATGTAGATGTGGACGTGGAGGGTAGCGAGGAGAGTGACAGTGATGAGAGTGATGATAGCAGTGAGGATGGCAGTGATGATAGCAGTGATGATGATGGCGGAGATGGGGGGAGACTGAGCATAGCAGCTACCTCATAGCCATCATCCAATGCGCCTCGTAAGAGGCAGGTAGTTGCTCCCTCTCTAGCAGAGTGATCAGAGGTCGCTGGTTTGTGTGTTGAGATGTTGACATTATAGGGACAGCTAGCGCAGGCACAGGGATTAGTGGCACAGACTCAGGCCCATATGCAGGCACAGCTAGCTACTGCACAGACATAGATTACCTCTCTGATTAGTGAGAGAGATGAGGCCAGACAGGCAGCAGCGACGACACAGACTCAGTTAGCAGGTGTACGAGCACAGTTGACCACTGCTCAGGCATAGATTACAGCCTTTACCGCAGAGCGAGATACTATCAGATAGGCAGTAGAGGTAGCACAAGCTACTGCAGAGAGATTGTAGAGAGTGGCAGATGGGACCTCTGTGGCAGATTACATGCGAGAGGCTATGCAGGTAGGTGTTGAGATTGAGTTTTATAGGAGCCGTTATCATGAGCTTTGCACCCCAGAGCAGAGAGTCAGTTATGCCCAGTCCCGCTCAAAGAGGACTCGTTATAGTGAGCAGAGGTGTGACACAGCCTCTCTCGAGAGATCTGAGAGATCTGAGAGATCTGGTTGTGGTCATGATATTGGTGCGAGTACCACTTGAGATTATTTGTGTACCCTTCGAGAGATATATACAGCCATTTTTGATATGATGTTATTTTCATCCTTTTTAGACTTCATTGTATACTTGACATTTGATGAGATATATATGATGTGCAGTGGTTCGTTTGATTTATGATGTGTTCTACATGATTTATGTGATGGATGCATTTTAATTTTTATGTTTTATGATGATGTATTATACTAGATTGGATAGATGCATTGATGATGATGTGATATGATATTGATGATGTATTTATTTTCTTAATGAAATGCAATGTATGATAGATAAATGAGATGTAAATGAATGATGTATGGATGTAATGTAATGTATGAAATATAAAATGAGATCGAAATGAATGAGATATGGATATAATGTAATGTATGATAAATAAAATGAGATGTAAATGAATGATGTATGCAATGTAATGTAATGTATGATGAATAAAATGAGATGTAAATGAATGATGTATGCAATGTAATGTAATGTATGATGAATAAAATGAGATGTAAATGAGTGATGTATGGATATAATGTAATGTATGATGAATAAAATGAGATGTAAGTGAATGATGTATGGATGTAATGCAATGTATGATGAATAAAATGAGATGTAAATGAATGATGTATGCAATGTAATGTAATGTATGATGAATAAAATGAGATGTAAATGAATGATGTATGGATGTAATGATGATTTTGCAATTATATGATAATGACAATGTGATGAGATGCAAATGAGTGATAAATGTAATGAATGATGAGATGTGAATGAGATATATAAATGAATGATAAATGTAATGAATGATGGAACATAACGTGCATATGATATCACGAAATGAGATGTTTATTGTGAAATTTATGATGAGATGAAGAAATGATTTTATATGCATGCCATTATGAAAATTGTATGTGTCAAGTATACTCAATCTTTAATAAGAAAATAACATTCTTTGCAAATGAATCTTTGTAACTTGTGTAATCAATACTCTGCAGATGTATTATTATGAATGCAATCTATGTTTACCATGCAAAAACCTATTTTATCAATGCAAACCTAAGTGTCATTTCAACAATCTTTTTATTTTGCTTTGTATCATCACTAAGCTTTTAAAATGTTGAAAGCGAATACAAGCATCAATGATATGAGATAGACCAATGATGACCTGAGTATTTCTTTCATGATATTTGATATTGCAAGTGAACAAAAGCATCAAGGTATGAGATAGACCAATGATGACCTGAGCATTTCTTGCGTAAACAGACAAGAATTAATCATTTTCTTAAGTGAATCGGAATGTCATCCATGATACTTGGTAGAGCACTTCCCGCAATGATTCACAAAATAATAGTGACTAACTCACAAACAACAAAAAAAGAAAAGTATCATTCTCCTTCCTTGCTTCTCTAGTTCAATACATCATCGAGTAGCTCCAAAGAAATGATAAGCAAATGATAAAATAAAAAGTACAACAATTCAAATTCTACTTAATGTATTTTCAAATCATTATTCAGATTACATCATCGATGTTGAAATGTGTGTGTTGATGTTTGCATGATATTCTCAAATGTTCGACCAAATGATGTAACCTAAAGACCTATCCTAGGGGTCTCGGGGACTGATCAAAGATTAGTCTTACCTACGTTATACACGCAAAGACCACATAGTTCGACTGACACAGACTCCATTTTATGACTAATGTAGACTCTATTTTTGTGTTTTTGATTTTATGAATGTTTTCGCATTGATTTTCTGATTTTTTATTTTCTTTTGATTTTTGATGGATTTTCTGATGTTTTTTGGAGTTTGATTTTCTGATGTTTTTGGATTTTGATGGATTTTCTGATGTTTTTGGATTACTTTTCAAGTATTGTCACTTGGTGTTGTCATGTTTGATTTCCTTTCCATTTAAGCTGAAAGTCCATTGTACCAACTAATACCAGGATGTTGCCCCCAAGCTAGGGTAAAACATGATATCCTTGCTATGATATGGATAGTGATAATAATCATCCCAAATGATAGATGGAAATGATATGAAAGGAAACAATCGTGACAAAATTGTATCTAATAGATAGAAGAGCTGGTAAAAATCACAAGTAATGCCTGTTTGCCAGGTTTTCATCACTTGTTTTTATTGTGTCCTCTTTCTTTTTCTTTTTATATTATTATTATTATTTTGTTTTTCTATCATCATGACACCTGTTTGCCAGGTTTTCGTCAAGACAACCTTACTGACCATGCACTAGGTGTCCTCAAGTATAGAATCGCCTGAGATGAATGTTGTTCATGGGTTCCTCCAACATATCTCCTTCTGGTGTAGACAACCGGTATGCTCCTAATCCATAGACTGATATAATGACATAAGGCCCTATCTAGTTAGGTTCAAACTTTCCCTTCTTTTCTCTATCTGCTTGATTTCTAGGGTTTTCTCATAGGACCAAGTCTCCGATCTGGAAGACTCTAGGCTTAACCCTCTGATTATAGTTCCTAGACATTCTTTGTTGATAGGCTATCAAATGATTGACAACTTGTTGTCGATGTTCATCAAATAGTTCTAATTCTTGAAGTCTAGAAATCCTATAATCTTCATCTGAAATGAGTCCCTTTAGTGAAACTCAAAGGGATGGAATTTCTACCTTGATAGGTAATATGGCTTCTAATCCATAAATAAGAGCATATGCAATAGCTCCTGTTGGTGTTCTGATGCTAGTCCTGTAAGCCCAAAGAGCAAGGTTAAGTTGAACGTGCCAATCACGCCCTACCTCATTTACAGTTTTCTTCAGAATCTTTAGGATTGTTTTGTTTGAAGCTTCTGCCTATCCATTACCTTGAGGATAATACAGAGTTGAAAAGCGATGTTGGATGTGGAACTTTTCACATAGCTCTTGAACGTCTTGCTTCTTGAAAGGCCTGCCATTATCTGTGATGATTGACTGGGGTATCCCATATCTACAAATGAGATAATTAAGTATGAAAGATAATATTTGCTTCCCAGTGATTGTGGTTAAGGGAACTGCCTCCACCCATTTTGTAAAATATTCTGTTGCAGTGATAATGAACTTATGTCCATTAGATGAAGATGGGTTAATTTTCCCTACCAAGTCCAATCCCCACCGATAGAAAGGCCATGTAGTTGTGAATGGATGGAGCTCCTGTGCTGTTGCATGTATAAGATTGCCATGAATCTGACATTTTTGACATCTCTTGACAAACTTATAAGATTCTTGCTCCATGTGTGGCCAGTAATACCCCAAACACAGGAGTTTCTTGGCTAAAGATAATCCGCTTGAATGTGTACCACAAATTCCTTCATGGACCTCATGTACAGCAGAAGCGGATTCGTTATGTTCTAAACAACGCAAAAGAGTACCATCTAGGCCTCGACGGTAAAGGGTGTCAGCAATAATGGTATGTTTGGCGGATTGGCATATGAAGTTACGCTTTTGGTTGCGAGAAAGATCTGGCGGTAAGATATTATCTTTTAGATAAGTATAAATGTCCTCATAAATGGAAGATTGGGCACTATCCAAAAGGCTTATGATTTGGGATTTGGGATTTGCGTATGCAGGATTTGACACTTGTTCCACAATAAATCGATAACAATCTTGCATTTCAGGCATTTGTAGAAGAGATGCTATTGTGGCCATGGCATCTGTTGCTTTATTCTCTGATCTCGGTATCTGCTCAAATTTGATATCTATGAAGTATTTCCTTAGATCATCTACGAGTCTCTTGTATAAAATCAGTGTGTCATCCTTAGTTTGGTAATCATTGTTGACCTAATAGATGATTAACTGAGAGTCTCCATACACCTATAGTTCTGTGATTTTCTAGTCAATAGCCACTTTAATTCCAAGGATCAAAGCTTCATATTCTGCCACATTGTTAGTGCAATGGAAGGTAAGCTTGTAAGATCGTGGAATTGTGTGCCCAAGAGGTGTGACAAATAAAATTCCTACCCCTGATCCATGTTGTGTGTAGGATCCATCAAAGTAGAGTTTCCATGGTTGTGTTGTAACGTTGAGGATATCCGCATCAGAAAATTCCATGGTCATAGGATGACAGTCTGACAATGGAGCTTCTGCTAATTGGTTGGTGATGACTTGTCCTTTGATAGCTCATCTTTCAACATACTGAATGTCAAACTCACTGAGGAGCATGACCCACTTTGCCAACCTTCATGTTAAAGCTTCTTTGCTCAGTAAATACTTGAGGGGATCAATTTTTGCAACGAGCTTGACAGTGTGAGTGAGCATATAGTGTCACAATTTTTGTGTTGCAAATACTACTACTAAGCATGATTTTTCATTGAAGGTGTAGTTTACTTCATGTCCATTGAGTGTCCTGCTGATATAGTATATTGCCTGTTCCTTTCCTTCTCTATCTTCTTGTGCCAGCAAGGCTCCTAAAGAGATATCTGTTGTTGCAATATATAGTAACAATGGCTTGTCTTCAACAGGTGGTACCAAGATTGGTGGTGTCATCAAATAATGTTTGATTTGATTGAAAGTACTCTCACACTGTTCATCCCATTTAAAAGATATATTTTTATGCAAAAGATGATTGAATGGATGACATTGATCTCTGCTAGTTGAGAGATGAATCTTCTGATGGACTGTAGTCGGCCTTGTAGAGATCTCAATGTGCTAATATTCTTAGGAGGTGGCATTTCCATAATGGCTTTAACTTTTGCTGGATCTACTTCAATTCCCTTTGTAGAAACTATGTATCCAAGGAGCTTTGCTGATGTTACTCCAAAGACAAATTTCTTGGGATTTAATCTGACTTTAAATTTCTCCAACCTGTCAAATATTTTGTCCAGTATCTCAAGATGTCCTTCTCTGGTGTAAGATTTGGCTAAGATGTCATCCACATAGTCCTCCATGAAGGTGTGCATCATGTCATGGAAGATTGTTGTCATAGCTCACTGGTATGTAGCTCCTGCATTCTTTAACCCAAAAGGCATGACGTTCCAGCAAAAGGTGCCCCATGGACATGTAAATGATGTCTTTTCTTGATCTTCAGGAGCTGTTTTGATTTGATTGTATCCTGAAAATCCATCCATGAGTGATAGCATTTTATGGCTAGCTGTTAAATCTACAATCATGTCTATGTTTGGCAAAGGAAAATCATCCTTTGGACATGCTTTATTTAAATCCTAGAAATCAGTACATATTATGATGGTGTGATCTAGTTTTGAAACAGGTACAATGTTGGATATCCATTCAACGTAATCAATAGATCTGATAAATCCAGCATCTAGTAGTTTCTTCAAATCATTTTTTACCAATAATGCAACATGTGGATGCATTTTTCTCAGTTTCTATTTTACTAGTTTAGTGCCAGCTGGTAAGGATAAGTGATGCATAATAAGATTTGTGTCTAAGCCTGGCATGTCAGAGTATGACCATGCAAAATTGATGTATCGTTCTTCAAAGAATTTGATAAAATCTGGCTTTTCTGTATCTGTCATGGATGCTGCCAGGTGTAGTATTCTTACTTTCTCTACTGTGCCAATATCAATAGACTGTGTGGGTTCTATCAACACTGATGATCTTTCATGGTAATGTTGTGGGAGGATGTCAAACCTTCCATCCTTTGGCGCCTCAATGAGGTTTTCACCATTGGATGCGTTCTTTGTTTTTACTATTTTAGGATCAAATACTACCATAGAATGGTTTTCACCATTAGATCCATTTTTTATTTCCATATTTTTGCAACTGGAAGGCTTGGCATCCTCCTGCCTAAAAGCATCATTAAAAGAAGCATTGGTAGAACAAGTATCAAATTCCTCATAGCAAAGGTAGTTAATAATAGCGGAATCATTGTCAAAAATAGGGAGATTGATGGGGTGTTGGGGTTCCCACTCGATAAGCTCGGGATGTAGTAAAGGCCATGAATCATTAGATGGGTTGAGGTCAGCGATTGTGAAAGCTCAGACGAAAATATCATCCAGGTTGTTAATGGTTATGTCGAGGCCTACGAAGGTATTTTCTTCCACATCATTTATCTCAATCGATGTTCGTTCATCTTCACTTGAGTCATCAAAATTTTGTGTTTCAAAGACAATAGGATTAAATCTTGAGCTTTGACCCTCCTCATGTTTGGGGGTATACTTTTTGATAACATCGATCTAAATATCTTCATAGGAAACATCTGATAAGTTGTCCCACTCATATTCATTTGAATTTGTTTCAAAATTATCTCTTATTTGAAGAATATGCTCCACCATTTTATTGGTGAGTTATGCTCTTGCTTCTTCTGTGTATCCTAGTCCAGCTCTACCATTTTGGTGAATTGTGAGAACTTGGATTGGTTCTTTTATACTTTGTTCCCCTCGTTCAAGAGATCCTTGTTCTGCTGCATATCCTAGTCCAGTTTTATCCTTATGTTGTAGTGTGAGTGGCTGGATTGGTTCTGTTATGCCTTGTTTCCTTAACCCAAGAGGTCCCTGTCCTGAATATCCCATCTTCTCCAGAATAGTTTTTCCCTTTCCATATTGATTTGTCTCTATGATATTACTCATGGAAGTGGAAGCTTCCTCATCCCTATAAAGCCAATTTAGAATAGCCTTATCTTCTGATTCTTCATCTAAGTTCCCTGCTTTTACAAATCTACCATCTAATGCTGTTGTAGATTGTGCTGAATTTTGGGTGATTGTAGATGGTTGTCCATACGTTTGTAAGGAGGGTAACATCTATGATAGATGGAAAGAGTGTCCAACACCATATTCACTTATTCCTTTGTCACTTATCTGTACTTTGTTGGTGAATTGGTGTGAGAGTGAAGCCAATTGTTCTTCAACATTTGAAGGGTTAGATTGTGCCACTTTTATCTCTTGTGATTTTTGTTGTCTTGGAAGCCACTTTGATATGAAGCTTTGTTGTTTCTCATCATTAGATGAATCTGATGTGCTAACTTCTCTATTGTGAGGTATCAATGTGTCCTGAGATGTTTTCAATGTATGACAAGCTTGGGTGTCATTATAGTCTGCTGTGATTGTTACCTCCTATCCATTGACAGGAAATTTCAGGCACTGATGATAGGTGGAAGGTACTGCTTGCATATCATGAATCCAAGGATGTCCCAACAGTATGTTGTATGTCAGTTCCCTATCTAAGACTTGACAAACCACATTTTGGACAATAGGTCCCACTTGAATGGGTAATATGATCAACCCTTTAGAGGATCTTTCTTCCTCATCATATGATTTGATTGTGATTTTTCTTCTTGTATCAATGGCTTCATCTGAGTATCCTAGTGCATGAATCAGCTTTAAGGTACAAATATTTAAACCAGCCCCTCCATCTATTAGGACACGCTTTACATGGTGTTTATGGATGAGGACTTCAATGTGGAGGGTGGAATTATGTGGATGGGTGAGTGATACATCATCATGTTCAGAAGATGAAAGGCAATGAGGTGTAGATAGCTGTCCTACCATAGCTTGGAATTGACATACATCCAAATTGTTAGGTACTGTGGTTGGTACAAGAGCTTGCTCAAGAACTTATTTGTGTGATGGGGAGATCTTTAAAAGTTCCAAGATGGATATTTGCGCTGGTATTTTCTGTAATTGATCGATGAGATTATATTGATTGGGGGGGGATCTACAGATTGGGATGATAATGATGCTCCTTTCAATATAGCTTTGGATTGTGCCCTTGTTGTGACATTAACTGGTTGGTACTCTTGTTTCCCTTTGAGTGTGATTACATTAATTTGGTTTTCAGATTTGTCCATATGTTGTACCAAATTTGTAGGTGTAATGTCATTGTTTCGATTGATTTGATTGTATAACTCTTCATCCTCCTTGGCAACAGAAAGATAAAGGATCATTGTGTCATAAACATAGCCAATGTTCTTACCTTTGGTGTTTGTGGAAGAGGATTCTCCCTTCTGATAATTGGGTAGAGGATTTTTGAATGTTGTATGATCTTTGTTTGTTTGGTGTCCCTCTACGAATACTTTCTTTTGATCTATAAGGTCTTGTACCGCATGTTTTAACTGCCAACAATTTTTAGTCATGTGGCCTTTATTTTGATGGTAGTGACAGTAATGCAAGTCATTCCACCATGATGGTTTGACTTGAGGATCCCAATTTCTAGCCTCTTGTACTTGAATAAGTTTTTCATCTAAAATTTCTTTGAGGACTGATTCCAATGATTGCCCTAATGGTGTGAATTTTCGTTTATTGGATGGTCGTTGGAATGATTGGGTTTTTGTTTCTCCACTATTTTGATTATTTCCTTGATCAGTACTTTGTTTGACATTAAGTCCATTGTTTTGTTTGTTTGTAGTGGTTGGCGTCAAGGTGAATACTGGTTTAGATGTGTGTGTATCGATCATGGTATCAGTATTCTTATTCTTTTGCCAAAATCTGGGCTTTTCGTTGTTGTTGTTAGAGGAATTGTTATTGTTTGAACCTTCAATGAAGTGTTTGATTGTTCCTCTTTTGATTAGAGCCTCTTCGATTTTGAGCCCCTTTTCGATAACTTGTTCAAATGTAGATGGACATTGTAAGCCCAATCGGTAATTCATGTCATCTACTAGGTTATCAATGAACATCTCTATCTTCTCTTCTTTAGGAATAGATCTAGAGTATTTAGCAAATAGCCTTCTCCATCGTTGGAGAAAGGAAAGAAACTTTTCACCCTTTGCTTGTTTGGTGTTGTAGAGTTCTTTTAAGGTCACCCCATGTTGGATGTGGAATGAGAAGTGTGTTATGAACCTATTGATCAGTTCTTCAAAAGATTGGATCCCGAGTTCCATTTTAGAAAACCACTCCATGCAAGTGTTTCCTAAGCTTCTTGGAAATAATCATAGTAAGTAAGAGTCCTCATGTGCGAACTCTATGCTCATGGCTCGAAATTCTCGTACGTGATCAAATGGATCAGTTCTTCCATTGTATTTATTGTACGTCGGGTATTCACAATACCGTGGAAATGGTATCATGTTAATGCTTGGGTCGAATGGATAAGGGAAAATGTCTTGTAAGGAATATCGTTTTGTTGGCCCTTGTTGGATATTTTGGAACTGTAATTGTAATTGTTGGATTTGTTTCGTCAAAGCATCTATTTGATTTGGATTTTCTATACTAGTTGAGTTAGGTGTGGTTGTTTCCTTGAGTTGATTGACATCAAAGTCTTTAGGAAGCTTAGTACCTTTGTCAGCTAATAATAGAAGATACTTTTCCATATCTTTCTCTACCATCTTTTCCATAAATTTATGGAAATGAGGGTCTTGTTGAACTTTCTCGATTTCTTCTGTAGTTATTTCTTTTTCTTGTGAATTAGTGAGAGGATTAGTGTTGCTATATCGTCCCCAAGGGTTTTCTTCAGCCATGGCTACTATTCTTTCGTTTTCTTCTTGTTGTTGTCTTTGATATGCTGATCATGTAAAAATAGGCATACACACTTTTTACTCTAGACTCTGATCTTGGATTTTTTATTCGATAAGTGTTGAGGTTTTTGATTTAAAATCTTATTTAGTCGTGTCTAGTTTTGTGATGGAAGGATGATAAAAATCCTTGATAGGGAAACTTTGACACAAAGAAAATCTCAGATTTAGTGATAAGGACACTTTGCAAGATGTTTCAAGACTTAGGCACAATAGTAAAGTTTCTTTTTGTATGATTCAAGTGTTTTGGACTGTGGAAAAAAATGTTTTGGACTGATGAAAACCTTTTTTTCGATATGGGAAAATTGACAAACTGTCTTACTAGCTCTTTATTTTTCTGACTTTCCAGAGCGCTAAAATAGAGCTGGGACGCGCTATAACAGAACAGTGACGTGCTAGAAAAAACCAGTGACGCGCTAAAACATACCGGGGACGCACTAGAACAGAGCAGTGATGCGCTAAAATAGACCAGGGACGCGCTAGAACAGAGACCCAAAGTGCTAAAACAAAGTCGTGACGCGCTATAACAGAGCAGTGATGCGCTAAAACAGACTAGGGATGTGCTAGAACATAGACCCAAAGCGCTAAAATAGACTAGTGACACGCTATAACAGAGCAGTGACGCGCTATAACAGAACCATGAGGTGCTAAGACAGAAAACTATCTTACTCTATGAAACTCACTTGGTCTGATATCGTATTGTATGGCTGGTTGTGGGATGTATTCTGGACGAATTCTTTGACTATGATTGTGGTGTTGCCTAAGAGCTCTTCTTTGATAAAATTCTTGTGAATCTAAGGGAGCTACAACATAGTTGTCTGTATAACCTCTAGAGAAATCGTGATACCTATGAATAAAAGTCCTATGTTGGAGTAGAACTTTCCTGCTTTGATATAAAAATCGTTGCTTTCTCAGAAGTTGTTTGTATGTAAGTGTTTTCTTTGGCTTTCTGATTCCTTTGACAAGAGATTTCTTAACCAATTTGGTGGATACCCAATCTCGAATCATGAGAATTTCACAAGTGTTTTGATTTTGAAGATTTTTGTGATGATCTTATCTGAATTTAATGAGAGAAAACACATCAAGCAAGAATAGAATGGTTGACCTTAAAATCCTAGAATCTAAACAGATAGTGTATGTTCTTAAGAATCAAGCATGATTCTTCTTGATTTTCACTGGTTTATAACAGATAAGACACTTTAGATAGAATCACTCCTAAAGACAAAAGGTCATCGTTATATACTCGAACGGCCCACAACTTGGAATTGCGTCGACTCACACAGCCATGTCACCCCTAGAGGGTGCCCGTGTTTTTGTCTTTTCTAGGTGCGTACTCAGAGTGACGGAAGTGGATACCGAATCCCCTAAGAAAATAGTCCTTGGCAATTATATGGTGAGTGCTTGAGGGTAGATTCTTCCCTGCCCCTGCACTGCCGAGTATTACAATGTTTAGAAACTGACAAGCATGCTTCTATTTCTAGGTTCTTAGATAAGGTTTCTGTTTAGAGTGGCAAATGGATAAACTCCCTCGAGAGACCTCCCAATCTTTAGAACAAAGATTTTGGGGATGGTTATCCTACACACTTCCGTTGAAAGAGGGTTTCCCCAAATTCACATAAATTTTTAAGTGGGTTGGAATACCATGGCTTTTGGCTGTCCCCACTCAGGTCGTTCCCGTAGGGTGAGTACTTTTTCCCACTATGGCAGGCTTGTCTAAAGGTTTTAAAAAGCTTAAAAAATGCGTAAAGAAAAGTGAGTCTAGTATTTTGATGCACCTAGTAAAGGGGAGAGTATAAACCTATCACCCAATCACAGCAAAGAAGTTTGTTCACTTTTAAAACCCAAATGACAAATTAGCTAATCTATATGGATATATTGCTCCATAAAAGCATGATGTTCAATTTTAATCCCACAAGAAATTGTGAAGTTTCTATCCTAGGATTGATCAATTTTTATCCATTTGCTATCCTAGGATTGGTAAATTTTAATCCATTTTCTGTCCTAGGATTGATAAATTTTAACCAAAAATAGACAAAAACAAAATCTGGCCATGGATGCGTCGGATCCATATTAAAAAAAATGATTTTGAAGACAAAGAGTCGAGGCGCTGAAATAGTAGATCGACGCGCTGAAACAGTGACTCGGCACGCTAAAACAATTGAGCGGCATGCTACAACAGAAGACCGGGGTGCTAAAATAGACCACCGGCCCGCTAAAACAGCTGACAAGCGTGCTAGAATAGACCACCAGAGTGCTACAGAATATAGCTGGCGCGCTATAAAAAGTCACGGTTCCACGAAAACTATCACGCCGATACCTGTAAGACACTTTTCACAAAAATTAATCAGAATATGGGGTTATGCCCCACGGTGGGCGCCAAATTGTGAATGTAGGAATGAGTTAAACAATCAAAACATGCTTCTACACCTCTAAATAAGACATTGCATCTAAGATTTAAGAGATTTAAACTAATTTAAACTAAAATCTTCAGAAATCTATCCTATTGCTCTCTAACTCTAAATATCTCTCTAATCTACTTTGCTCTCAGATTCTAGAAGCTAATTAGACTATTGAAATGACACTTAGAGAATGAGAATTAAACTATTCTATTCCTATATGATTAAATAGTAAAACTAATGTAATGGCAGCCATGACTGCAAATGTTGAATATTGGATGAATGCAGGATGGATGCTGGATGAATGTTGAATGCTTGAATGTTGGATGAATGTTGGACGCTTGGAAAACCTGCAGAGTAAGATTGCACAAATTGGGATCCATTTCCTGTAGCCAAAGAGCTGTATTTATAGCTTTCACGGTAGCACATTTGCACAGGGATACGGGATAAGAGGCTGGGATTCAATCTGGAGAATTGAATGGAATGGGATGAGAAGATGGAGCTGATCATGGAGGATTGTTTCCCCCCATGAAAACACTAGGCAAGATGAGAGGGAAGATTGGAGGAAGAAGATTGAGAGGACTTCCTGCAGGTTTGTCCCCGAAGCTCTTCCCGTGAATGACAGTAGAATTAATTCAATTTTGAAAATTTAATTTTATTGGTGAGTGAATAGTGGTAAATGATTTATGCATTAATTTAAATAATTTTAATTCATTTAAATTTAGCAAAAAGAGGATTGAATAATTTAATAAATCAAACTATAGGGTTTGTTTATTAAATTAAAACAAAAGGAAAATGATAATTAAATAAAAGATTTTAGGATATCTTTATTTAATTAAGAAGAAATGTGATGAGGTAATTAAATAACACAAATTATTTAAGTTGTGTATTTAATTTATGATGGAATTAATGGATAAAGTATAGAAAAAATAATAATGATAATAATTAAATAAAACAAAGTATTTAATTTTGTTTATTTAATTAAGAGAGAAATAATATGATAAAATGATAATAATAGTGAACTTAATATAAATAAATATTTCTATTTATTTATTAAGTAGATGAATTTAAGATTAATTAATCAAATAAGTCATATTTAATTAATTAGATTCTCCAGACCATTTTTAGGTGTCTACAAGAACCTATGATGTAGACATTATAAGAGAATCTTGAATTTTTGAGTGACATTGTAAAATATCTGTGAGAGTAGAGTACCTAAGGCATTGTAATGAGATTTATTGAAATAATGAAATTTGGTGCAGGGGCACCAAGGTTATTGAGTAAATTTGGTTGACATAAGTCTTTTAAGTTAGTTTTGTGTTTTGAGTTTTGTCAATTGAATAAGGTCATAACACATCCACAATTGATTCATAATCTAATAAGTCATGTTAGTTACAAAAAGAACAGTTAGGCATGATTGGAAAGATGTAGAATCGTTTGTAAAGGCTATTTAAAGCCTCTTGAAGGATATTTAAGTCAATATTTGAATTTGTAGCATTTTGAAGGAAAATATTTGAATATGGTTGTAAATGTACTATTAGTGAGATTGAGATTGTTAACCTTCAGAGAGTAGCAATATTTATGTTGATGAAATTTCCTTTAGATGCAAGGATCATAGCACATCAACCATCTGGTACAAATAATTAAATCCCAGAGATGATTTGTATCAATGAAAGAGTCTGAAAAGGTAGAGAGAGCTACACTGGTGACTCAGGAGAAACTTTAGCTTTCAAAAACAAAGTCAATTAGGTTGGCAGATTTGTGGATTAGGCTAGCATTTGGTGGAAGAGGAAGAAAGATGATTGGAACTCTGGAGGCCCACCATACTAGATTTCAGTATTCAACCATGAGAGTAGATGAGAGAGCTGATATCATGTATCAAAACATTAAGGATGCATTCTTCCAACCAACGGAGAAGGATATGATTACTTTGCTTTATTTTCATTTGCATAACAATATCAAGGCATGGGAACCAAGAAAACCAAGGATGTCGAGCTTTATGTGGAGGTAATGGATGTGGTCCAAACTTTAGGAAGGGAAATAAGGTCAATGTATGATCTTGATGAAATTGAGGAAGAACAACAAGAGAGGGGTAGGAAAAATAAAATCAATACAGAGTTTCAAGGATTTGTCAAGCGAGTAAGAGAGCTATGGGAGCAGCCTCATCTAAAAGATTTTGAACTAGAGTTTGATATACCATTTAGAGAGCTTGGTTTTCATGGAGTTCCTTTCAAAGCCTCTGATTTTATTTTTCCTATGGTAAACATGTATAATAACCTTCAATTCCTCAAAGGAGAGGTTGTTGGTTGATTTATAACCCATTTTTTATCAAGAACATTAGTTTCTAGAAATTTACTAGTTTTTCTAACTTTTCTTGTTGTTGTATGACTTGTATGAACACTAAGATGATTTGATATCTATTGGATGTTGTATATTGATTAATTAGATTTCATTTTCACCTATTTAGAGGTTCTAAAGTTATCTTGTTTTTATTGTCCAGCTACCTACTTTCACAGTGTTCTTGGATTGAAGGGTTTCATGATGTAATTCAAACCATTTCGATTTTGTGCCTACTGTAACTTATGGAATGGGTCCTCTAACTTGTAAAAGAGATTCCTAACCTATTTATAATATTGTGGATTCAAGGTTGGGTGTTTGGAATGATGTTCTAGGGTTGTAGCAGGGTATTTTCATGATGAAAATGAGGGTTTCAAGTGGTGTTTTGAAAAAATGTGGGAAGGACTGTCTAAGTAATGTATTATTCACCATGTGTAGGGTCTAGTAAGTGTGTTTGGTGGTTTTTTTGGGTATGGCAGGTGTGGGAGATAGGAGTTTCATTAAAACCCCAAGTATTTTGCTTGAAATAGAGGGTTTGGTGTATTAGAGGTCTAGAGGTCTTGGACTTGGAAACAAATCATGGAATTGGAGGTTTTGACACATAACATATTGTTGTTTGAGGATTTTGAGTGAAGATCCAGTGCTTAAAAGGTCATCTCTTTGTAAATAGGGCTAATTTAGTAGCCTTTATGGAAGGTGGTCTATTGGATCTTAATGATGGTACAAAGAAACATGGTATGATCTCTTGGGAATTTATCTTAGGGTCTATGTTAAAGCTTGATTGATGATTGGTTGGTCATTGGATGACCTTCTCTAAAAGATAATCCCATTTGATTAGATTTGGAGACTACAAAGATTTCTTCAAACCCTAGTAGTAAACCACCATTTTCCACTCAAAAATGCACCATTTGACATCTAGGGAATCACCTAAAAACCATCTATTTTCCTCCCTTGCACAAAAAAAAATTTCACGCATGTTTTATAACCATATTTCAATCGAGTTATAGAAGCATAGAGTGGGTGAAAGGCTTAATATGACATTTTAATTCACTCAAAACCCTTAAAACAGTGTATTCAAAATTAACCTCAGTAATTGGCTTCTAAAATGTAAAAAATCACTTGAAATCCAACCAAACCAAAACTAAAATGGATTTAAGTTTGCTTCCCATTGAATTCCATTGAAAAGAGAGCACAATCACCCTGTCCGAAACTGTACAGTTCAATGAAACATAAAATCCGAAAGTGCAAAAGAGTAGTAATCTTTGATGGGGTATAACTCGGATACCATGGCACTTACCAAAGCTCTTTCTAAACCTATCGGATCACATTGGGGCCATCTACAATAACCTCTCTCGATTTTTGTTATCTCGAAGTGGTTTTCTCGTGGTTTCCAATTTTTAGTTGATGGAAAAAGTGTCAAATACAAGTAGTGGAAAGTTGCAAAGTGGTGCAACTTTCGCTCTGCAACTTGTGTGACCAAATTGACTATTCCAAAATATCTGAAGACGTATATTTATGTTAGGAATGGTCCTCTTTTTCACCCAAACACACAGAATTGCACTGAGCTATGTTCAACCAGATCGATCCCTTAAGGGTCCAAAGTGCAAAATGATTGCAAACTTCAACATGCTACTACTTGTACACCGTGATGCTTAGAAACTTCTCGTCTAATACTATGGGATTATGTTGGGCCCATCTATAATAACCTCTCTCATTTTTTGTTATCTTGAAGTGGTTTTCTTGTGGTGTCCATTTTTCAGTTGATAGAAAAAGTGTCAAATGGAAGTAGTGGAAAGTTGAAAAGTGTTGCAACTTTCGTTTTACAACTCGTGTGACCAAACGAACTATTCCAACACATTTGAATAGGTATTTTTACGCTAGGAATGGTCCTCTTTCACACCAAAACATGCGGAATCCCTCTAAGCTACGTTCAACCAGATCGATCCCTTAAGGGTCCAAACTGCAAAATGGCTACAAACTTTAGCATGTTGTTACTTAGATACCATGATGTTTAGAAACTTATCGTTTGATCATATGGTATTATGTTGGTCCCCTCTACAATAACCTCTCTCAGTTTTTGTTATCTCAAAGTAGTTTTCCCGTGGTGTCCAATTTTTAGTTGATGTAAAAAGTGTCAAATGCAAGTAGTGGAAAGTTGCAAAGTGGTGAAATTTTTGTTCTGCAACTCATGTGACCAAACAAACTATTCCAACACCTCAAAATAGGTATGTTTACACCAGTACTGGTCCTCTTTCACACCCAAACATGCAGAATTTCTTTGAGCTATGTTCAACCAGATCGATTCCTTAATGGTCCAAAGTTCAAAATGGTTGCAAACTTTAGCATGATGTTACTCAGACACTGTGACAATTAGAAACTTCTCATCTAATCCTATGAGATTTTTTTTGGCCCCTCTACAATAACCTCTCTCATTTTTTGTTATCTAGGAGTGGTTTTCCTATGGTGTCCAGTTTTCAGTTGATAGAAAAAGTGTCAAATGCAAGTAGTGGAAAGTTGCAAAGTGGTGCAACTTTCATTCTGCAACTTGTGTGACCAAAAAAACTATTCCAAAGTGTTTGAATAGGTATTTTTTATACTAGGTATGGTCCTCTTTTACACCTAAACACGTAAAATCATTTCGAGCTATGTTCAACCAGAATGATTCCTTAAGGGTCCAAAGTGGAAAATGGTTGCAAAGTTTAGCATGTTGTTACTTAGATACCGTGACACTTAGAAACTTCTCATTTGATCCTATGGGATCATGTTCATCCCCTCTACAATAACCTCTCTCGGTTTTTGTTATGAGTGGTTTTCTCATGGTGTCCAATTTTTAGTTGATGGAAAAAGTGTCAAATGCAAGTAGTGGAAAGTTGCAAATTGGTGTAACTTTTCTTCTGCAACTCGTGTTACCAAAAAAAATGTTCCAATGCATCTAAATGGTATTTTTATGCTAGTTATGGTCCTATTTCACACCCAAACATGTGGAATCGCTTCAAGCTACTTTCAACTGGATCGATCCCTTAAGGGTCCAATGTGCAAAATGGTTGTAAACTTTAGCATGTTACTCGGATACCGTGATGCTTATAAAATTCTTGTATGATCCTATGTGATTGCATTGGGCCCCTCTACAATAACCTCTCTTAATTTTTTTTTTAAATCTTAGAGTGGTTTTCCTGTGGTGTCCAATATTCAATTGATGGAAAAAGTGTCAAATGGAAGCAATGGAAAGTTGCAAAGTGGTTCAACATTCATTCTATAACTCATGTGACCAATCAAATTGTTCCAATGCATCCGAATAGGAATTTTTATGTTAGGAATGGTCCTCTTTTGCACCCAAACATGTGGAATCGCTTTGAGCTACGTTCAACCGGATCAATCCCTTGAGGTTCCAAAGTGCAAAATGGCTACAAAATTTAGCATGATGTTACTCGAATATCATGATGCTTAGAAATTTCTTGTCTAATCCTATGGGATTTTGTTAGGCCTATCCACAATAACCTCTTTTTGTTTTTTGTTTTAATCTCGGAGTGGTTTTCCTGTGGTGTCCAGCTTTCAATTGATGGAAAATTTGTCAAATGCAAGTAGTGGAACGTTGCAAAGTGGTGCAACTTTCATTCTACAACTCATGTGACCAAACGAACTATTCCAACACGTTGGAATAGGTATTTTTACACTAGGCATGGTCCTCTTTTGCACCCAAACACATGGAAGCACTTTGAGCTACATTCAATTGGATCGATCCCTTGAGGGTCCAAAGTGCAAAATAGCTCGAAACTTCAACATGTTGTTACTCGGATACCATGAGGCTTAGAAATATCTTGTCTAATCCTATGGGATCATGTTGGACCCCTCTACAATAACCTCTCTCATTTTTTGGTAACTCAAAATGGTTTTCCCATGGTGTCCTATTTTTAGTTGATGGAAAAAGTGTCAAATGAAAGTAGTGGAAAGTTGCAAATTGGTGCAACTTTTGTTCTACAACTGTTGTGACCAAACAAAATATTCTAATGCATCCGAATAGGTATTTTTACACTAGGAATGGTCCTCTTTCACACCCAAACACACGAAATCACTCTAAGCTACATTCAATCGGATTGATCCCTTAAGGGTTCAAGTGTAATATGTTGAAATAGGTCATTCCACCTATTGTTCAAGTTGTGTCTTGATGATATGGGCTTGATGTAAGTGGGATAGGGAGTAGGAATAATAAAATAGCATTTGTAAAGGCATTGGAAGAGATTACTAATGTTGCCCCTATTCAAAATTCAAAATTGAGGCCCCTTAAAATCAAGGCTAGAAGAAGTGAAAAGAAGAAATTCCTTGAAAATAAGTTAGAATAGGTTGGAAATAGGGTGAGGTTGTGGATTTTGATGTGTTTAAAAGGTCTGTAAGGATAGGGGAGGTCAAAATTACTTTATGGCATGATTCCCTACTTGGGAAAATAGGGGTTTTGAATGAAAAAGAGATGTTTGTGGGTAAAGTGAAGAGGAAACATAATTTGGTGGTCAATTAAGTTTGTGCAAGCAGAATGAAGAGTGTTGGAATAAGTTTGGAGGTTTGGGTTCAAGTTCGGGGATTTGGTTCACCAGTTTGGCCAAATTGTTTTGGAGGGGGTTCGTTTTGGGTTTGTTGGTACAAAAATCATGTAAAAACAAAATATAAATATATATGCAGCCTAGAAGCATGCATTAGGATTAAAATATCACATAACATCTTATAAACAACAAAACCACCATAAACTTGAATTTCATTTAAAACATGCATGATAAATATTCATCTTTGAAACTTGAATTGTGGTAGCTTGATATATAGAGTCTATTGATGCTAGGGTTCAATTTGTATGATTTTGAAAAAAGAAGTCAACTGAGTAGAGTTATCAACGTTCTTCATAAATCAGAAGAATTTGTTAAGTACACTAGCCATTTTGATGTCTTCTTGCAGTCTCAAACATTATTTTGTATCGTTTTTACATTGGTCTTGAGATTGGTAGCTTAATATAGCTTCACAATACAGAATCTAGTTTACCTATGCAATGTAACAATGGCATAGGCAGATTTTTCTTTCAAAGAACTAAAGGGTGAGTGCACAATTGAAGTGTATAAACACATATCTTTTTGTAATATCAAGGATATTTTTTGAAAATTCCATGCATTCCTAATCTAAAAGGAAAAGTCTTATGTACATATCCTTTGCTTAAATGAGTTGTTCCAATCAAATGATTAAATATATTGGAATCTTTTTATAAATAATTTTATAGAATACCAATTGAAAACGTGTTTTTTTCTTTTAGATAATTTTTTTTACTATCAATCAATTAATTTATTCAGGACAAACCATGAAGGGAAACAATGATGAATGCTATGGCTAACCAATTAATAAGTATACACGTGAATAAGTCAAGCTTGTACATGTGAATAAGGGAAGCACAAGTAGTCACAAACACATATTCCTTGAAGTATACACATGAATACATAGTATACACAACTTAAGACGAAGTATATCCATGAATACAAGGTATACGCATGAAAATGTGTAAGTCACAAGTGCAGGAAAAATGAAGAGTGTTGGAATAGGTTTTGAGGTTCAAGTTCGGGTTTGGGGGTTTGGTTCGCCAGTGAGGCCAATTTTTTTTGGAGGGGGGTTTAGTTCATTTTGGGTTCGTTGGTACAAAAATCATGTAAAAATAAAATATAAATATATATGTAGCCTAGAAGCATGCATTAGGATTAAAATATCACATAACATCATATAAACAACAAAACCACCATAAACTTGAATGTCATTTAAAACATGCATGATAAATATTCATCTTTGAAACTTGAATTGCGGTAGCTTGAATACATAGTCTATTGATGCTAGGGTTCAATTTGTGTGATTTTGAAAAAAAAATCCAACTGAGTAGAGTTATCAAATTTCTTCATAAATTATAAGAATTTGTTTAGTACACTAGCCATTTTGATGTCTTCTTGCAGTCTCAAACATTATTTTGTATCATTGTTACTTTGGTCTTGAGATTGGTAGCTTAATATAGCTCCACAATACAAAATTGGGTTTGCTTGGGTAGTGTAACAATGGCATAGGTAGATTTTTCTTTCAAAGAACCAAAGGGTGAGTGCACAATTGAAGTGTATAAAAACATATCTTTTTGTAATATCAAGGATACTTTTTGAAACTTCCATGCATTGCTAATCTAAAAGGAAAAGTATTATGTACATATCCTTTTCTTAATTGATATTGTTCCAATCAAAGGATTAAATATATTGGAATCTTTTAATCTATCATTTAATTGAATACCAATCAAAAATGTTTTTTTTTCTTTTAGATAAAGTTGTTTACCATAAATCAATTAATTTATTCAAGAAAAACCATGAAGGACAACAATGATCAATGTTATGGCTAACCAATTAATAAGTATACACGTGAATAAGTCAACCATGTACATGTGAATAAGGGATGAACAAGTAGTCACAAACACATATGCCTTGAAGTATACACATGAATACATAGTATACACAACTTAAGAAAAATTATATGCACAAATACAAGGTATACGCATGAAAATGCATGTCACAAAGTATACATTGAAACACACGTAAGTCACAAAGTATACGTGTACATTGTAAAGTAAACACTTCAATACACCTAACTCATATCTATTGAACCATGAATTTATAACATGCAAATATGGAAACCATCAATAAAAAATATTTGTATTAACCAAATAACCATGTACGCATACATCAATATATGTTGATATAAGTATAAAATTTTGGTACAAAATAGAAATATAGGCTTATGAGAATACCATATAGGCATACAATGTCAAATATATCAAATACAAATTATGTACAAAACTTCCATGTAGCAATACAACAAAGGGCTCTGGAATCAAAATTCATTGCTCTCCAAGCTCTCAAAATAGACTCTTGCCCTTTGCTGGTTGATCAGATGGTGATAGGTCTATCACTCATTTCTACTACACTTGAGGAGTGCTCATGTTGCTCCTCCTACTACTGTTAAGTTCTTGGTGAAGTTTTAATTAATGCTATGAGATTTTATCATCTCCTTTTCTCTCTAGCATCCTGATGATGGATTACTGAGTGTGATCCGAAACGTTGATGGAAAAAATCTCTAACACAATAAAAAATATAGAAATTAAAAAACCAAAAGTTTTAATTGTTACAATAAGAAGTAAAGACATTAATATATAGAAATTACATTATAAAAAATGATATATTTAAAAAAAATCACTTACAACCATCTCACGATCACTCTCCTCGAGGGAAATATTCACTCGCCGATGTTGAGGCATGATCAAGCCCTGTATAAACCATCCAAATAGAAATTAGACTACGAATCAATAATTTGGTTTGATTTTTCACTTGAACTAAAATATATAACAACGAATGTAAATTGAAATTTTGTAATTTTCCTCATACCTCCCTTGTCAGAGCCATCAAGGATTGTATAGCAGATGAAACACTGATATACATTTCCCTCATAACATTTGGAAGTGTTTCCACAACCAACATTTGAAAATAAAACAACATATTATTTAGTCACAAAAAGGTTACAATAGCAATGGACACGTCATGACTTATAGTGTATGAGTTCTAATGAACAAAATTTTGAGTACTTATTAAACTATATTTCTAATTATCATGCTTACTATTTTCCCTATCCATATCTTGTTCAAAAGGATGTTTTTAGGGTTTTAACCATAGTAGCAAGCCATTGAATCATTTGATTAAATGCTTTCGTAGACATGTACGATAACTGTGGTGGCATAGAGAAGGCAATGAACTATTTGAAAAAAAGTTTGAAAAGAAATGGGGTCTTGTGGTGATGGAATGCCATTACAAACAAAATCACATCATGGTATTCCATCACCATAAGAACACATTTCTTTCAAGAATTTTTTCAAAAAGTTCATTGCCTTCTCTATGACTAGTATTATTGCTTCCTAGATTTTATCTTGTATGTAAATGCAATCCTAGTGTTCTTTAGTCTAATATTTCAAATTTATTCTAAAAATTCTCCTTCTGGTTAAGGTAGCCCACTATTATTTTACACAATTGTGTTTTGTGTGTTATTTTAGTTATGTATTGCATGCTCTTTTATTCTATCTAAGGGATGCATTTGACATTATCCTCATAAGTGCCTTGAAGGCATACCAAGGTTTTGTTTGTTTCTTAGTTGTCAAATGTATTCAAAGCCTTATGAGAATATATATGAGGTTCCTTATGATACATTTGAGAAAGATTGTGGAAGAACCCTTTCTAAGAAATAATGAGCATCTCCTCTAAAAAAGGAAGAAACTACTTGACCAAGCCAAATGAAGAGACAAATGCTAATGTATAAGTGTAGGGGGTGAAAACTAGGATTGGATATATTTCTATTTAGAATATATTATATTTAGTTTTTTTATACTTGTTTCCACTTGGATTAGCATAAGGTAGAGTTTAATTGATCAGTTGTATCAATTTACTAGCACAAGTGAATTGAGATGGTTCGAATGCAAGACTATTCCCCATAAAATTTATTTGATAGAAAACTTATGTAACCAATTTTCTTATGCAAAAAATTTTATTGGTTTCTTTTGTATTTAGTTCAAAGGATTAGATTGTTATATTAATAGTCTTTGATAGATATTTTTCCAAGCATCCATAGTTTGTTGGAAAGCACCTATTTTAGGCTTTTAGCCATAGCAGGAAGGAAGCACAAGTAGTTTGATAAAATACTTTGGTGCACATGTATGAAAAATGTGGTATCATAGAAAAGGTGGTGAACATTTTGAAGAAATTCCTTGAAGAAATGTGGTCTCATGGTGATGGAATGGAATTCCATCACCATGAGACCGCATTTCTTTGAGGAATTTTTTAAAACTACTAGTTCTGTGTTGTCTATGCTATTGCTTACTATTATGGTTTCATCAAATTTTTCCAAGCATCCATAGTTTTTTGTGTAGGTGCACCTTTGAAAGCACATGCCTCCATGTGAAGAAATTGCATCACTGGTTATGTTCACTTTCTAAACAACTATATTGTAGTTGAAATTTTATCATCTATCAACATCTAGTTATTAGTTATGTAATGTGAAGTAATGCTTTGAGTTTGAATGATGTGAAATGCAACGTAAGCAATGGTATGAATATAAACTAAACAAATCTATTGAGTACAATTAATTAGTTAAAAAAATTATTCTATTACCTGCATGAAGGTTTGAGTAAATCCAATGGCACTAGGAGGTGTTCCCTCAAAACCTCTAATATTTCCCTGTTCAACATCCAAAATCACATATTAAAATACCATTCATAAAAAAATGCTATTAACATGCAATAAATTTATAAATTTTTACTAGTTACATACCCTTCTGATAGGTATACTACATAAATAAGTAGGTGGAGGGCCACTGTATCCAAAATCAACACTATGACCCAACAATTTTATTAAAATCCTAAAACTAAATTAGTTAATCTTGCATTTCAAAATCAAAATTTAAAAAATAAAATTCAATGAACATGTTAAATTTTACCAGAGTATCAATTCCATACATATCATGCAAAATTTAAACCACCCTCTCCATCTTTTTAGTTGCATAAGGATCCTCCATAACAGCCTCTTGAGTGACGGTCGGGTCATATGAACAAGTCGCCCTGCAAGATTTACACACATGGGTTCGAAGGCCACCACTCAAAGACTCCTCTGGATGGCATTGTAGAATAGAGATAGTATGATGGATGACACTTTGGGTCAAAGTTTTGATAACCTACAATGTCTCTACATCTACACTCTCCTTCATGACTACAGGCATAACAACGTGTTCATGAGGCGGCCTAGCAAGAGCTCATCTCCCTTGCCATGTAGGATCTGGCTACGTACCAGGCCTATCCTAATCCAACCCCCCACCTCTCCCCTGGAAGTCCCTCATATCAAAATAATTTGGTATTTTATTCAATATGAACTCACTATATAGTTTCCTAAGAAAATACTGGGGGACTTCACAATTGTTGCACAATCAGTCATCAAAGGCCATGTACCACCTATCATAAAAATAGTTCCTAATCTCTTGGTGGTGGCACCAATTAATAGGAAACCTCTTCACATTGAGGCTAATATTTTGATTTGTGTGTGGGTCATTGAATAATGAGCACAAATCACCTTTTGTAATTTTTAAATCATTTACTTGTTTATATGATAGTTTATCTGCATAGTATGCCCTAGCTGCCTGCCTCCTATCTCACCATCTAGTTATTTGTTTGCTAATAGAATCTAAATTTTTTAACATATCTTTCAATGAATTTGTGAGTGTCATTCTTTCTATGGTTGAACCATTTAGATATCTCAACATACTAATAAAATCCTCAATCTATTTTTTGTCATTCTCAATCTCACTCATTTTTTTTTGTAGAGTGTCAGGAGGGTGTTGAGGGATTGGAGGAGGAGGTTGTTGTTGAGGTTGATTTTCTTATTGAGGATTTTGTTCTTTAGGATTTGGTTGCTCTTCTTCTTGAGGATTTTGTGGGTTTGTGGGTTCATTTGCATCTCCTACAAATTCAAAATTTTATTTATCAAATTTAACCTAAAACTAAGAAATTCAAAACAAACAACAAACAATACTTACCTCTCCCACTCTTCATCATCGTGGCACCATCCTTGAAAAGAAAGAGCAAATATTGTTTAATATTTGTACCCAATACATCCTCCTAGAATGCAAGCGCAAAAGTTGTGGGTTTCGATCGCGGGCAGAAGAACAAAACAATCGAAGTGAAAATGAAGACTTTCACTTTTTTTTCTTTTAATGCGCTATAACGTGAGCACATTATAATGTGCTCATGTTATAGAATTTTCAAACATATTTAGAAAGTGGCCACAAAATTTGTACCCAACTTCATGCATCTGCTCAAAAAGTGGATCTATCTTATCTGGACAACTGTTCAAAAAATTTCCAAGGAAAATATGGGGAATCTCAACAATTACTCCTTCAACTTCCTTACCTTTCTTGTCCTTCTCACTTAGTTTAAAAGGAGTGGGTTCCACTAAATCATTATTGGTTATAGCAACACTAGTGATAAATGCCACTTCCTTTTGTTTATGTTCCTCTATCCTCATCATTTCAAGAAAAGGTACATACACTTTAACTTGGCTAAGTAATTGAAACATATCAACAAGAGTATACGTGGGAAATTTAGTTGAAGGCATACGATGTTCGTTGCTATTATCTCTATTGATTTCTGGTTGCTTCAACCTTGTGTTTGTTGGATGTTGTGGATATAGCTATTGATATGTGGTTGTCATTTATTTCAACACTATTAGCATTTGGTGTATTAATTGTTGTATATGTTGAAGATATTGAGAAAATTGTATGAGAAAGTGTTATTAGTAGTGTTTTGTTGGTCTTTGTTAGTATTCTTGAATGAAGATTGTGTGATTATGGTTATCACAATTGTTCTGAATGATTCTCTATTGTTTCTTGGTTCTCTCAGATGTCCCTAGATCATTCTCTATCTTTGTGGTACATCAACATTAATTAGTGAGCTTGTGGATGAAGATATTTTCTAGGGCATGTTTATTTTTTCATGTTTTTGGCCAACATGTTGTTGGTAGTGTGTTGTCAATCTTTGAGGTGAAATTAATTAAATTATTTTTACATTGGAGATGGTAATTTGGGTCTCCACTATGTTGTGGCCAACCTTGGTGGATTCACATTAAAAGTTTAATTATAAATTTGGGTCGACACTGCAAATATATTTTAGTTTCTTGGTCGACGAAGTAGTGATGGAATCT
Source organism: Sequoia sempervirens (assembly GCA_007258455.2). Taxonomy (NCBI): domain Eukaryota; kingdom Viridiplantae; phylum Streptophyta; class Pinopsida; order Cupressales; family Cupressaceae; genus Sequoia; species Sequoia sempervirens. Next base: position 486,250,274 of record VDFB02270651.1, on the reverse strand, counting down.
CATGTAGCGGATATATAAGGGCGATTAGTTCATTGATGTAGATGATGCTTTGTGTGCACCTATGTGTGTATGTGTGAATATCATTTGATTGAAGAGCAGAGTGTGAAGAAGATTGTGTGAAGTGTGAAGAAGTGTTGAGCTTAATTGGAATTGTAATCAGGCTTGTGAAGTAGTTATTTTCTTAGTTCACATCTTGGATTGTTTTAATCCAAACTGTATTGTTGGACAGTGACTCCTATTTTGTAATTGAGTAATGAGCTCTAGGAAGTGTGCTTGAATGCATGTGCATTCCCCTTATTATTTCTTTTTATACTTCTAATAGAGTATAATCTTGTGGACTGACATCCACTGTGGTTTTTCCCCTAACAAGGTTTTCGCGCAAAAAAATCTTGCTGTTATTTGTCTCTCTGATGTGTTAATTGCTTATTCATCAGATCTAAGATTAAGGTTAAGTTAAGTTAGAAAAGTTTAAATTTATGTGACAAATGATTCACCCCTCCTCTCAGTTGTTCGTCCTTGTTTTACCAATAATTGGCATCAGAGCTAGTTCCTCTAAAGAAGTCTAATAGCTTGAGGTGATCTAGGATGGAAACATTTAAGGATAGTCCTAGATTTGATGGTGCTAACTATTCACTATGGAAGATTAGGATGAAATTTCATTTAAGGTGTATTGGTGAAGCCTTTTGGAAGATCACAAGATATCCATATACTATTCCTTAGAATGGCCCCTCTATTGCTGATGAGATCAAAGATGTTGAAATTAATATTAGGGCTATTGAAGCTTTGGTGAGTGCACTGACAGATTCAGAGATGGCTAATGTGGTAGGTTTGTAGAAAAATCATGAGATTTGGATGAACCTAGAAACTTTGTATGAAGGAGATGCATAGGTGAAGATGGCTAAGCTACAAAGCTTGAAAGAAAGTATGAAAATTTGAAGATGGGTGAAGATGAAAATATCAGTTCTTTTATGCATAGAGTAAATGAGATGGTGATGGGTATTAAATGTGCCGGTGGTTCTGTGGATGAGGATGAAATTGTGGCTAAAGTACTCAGATCCTTTCCTCCCTCCTACAAAATGAAGGTTCATTATATTGAAGAGTTCAACTTAGTAAACAAGATGACAAGAGATATGTTGACCAAGAAGCTTGCTACTTTTGAGATAAGTGAATTTGGTGAATCTACACCAAAGACTGAATTTGCATTCAAGGCTACTATATCTAGAAGTAATAGACAAAGATATAGTTTGGGAGAGAGTTATAGGAAGGTATCCAAGTATGATGAAGAACTGAAAAAACTTGAAGATAAAGAAAGAGAGGTAGAAGAACTAGAAGCACTGATTGCAAAGCAAGAAGGAAAAGGAAAATGTAAGTATGAAGATGTATTACCTATTAAATGTTTTTCATGTAGTAAAAAAAGTTAGTTTGCATCAAGATGTCCTGAGAGAGTTCCTATATATAAGCCTAAGAAGTCTAGATTCCCAAAGAGATGCTACTTTGCTAAAGAAGCAATGACTGATGATGAGTCTGATAAGGACAATGAAAAAGAAGATGATTGGACTTTCATTGCTACCATTGAAAATAATCTTGTGGCTATTAAATCTACTAAAGATGAAAAAGCTCTTGCAGCTCAAGCTGAAGAAAAATATGAATGGGCCATTTATAGTGGATGCTCACATCATATGATTGGTGATAAAAGAAAATTTGTAAGTCTAGAGAAGTATGGCAGTGGGGTTGTAAGATTTGGAGACAACAATGGTGGTGTGATTCATGGAAAAGTATCTATTTACCTTGGTGGTAAGGACAACACTAATGATGTGCTCTTTGTTGAAGGCCTAAAGCACAACTTGTTGACTGTTCGATAGATGGTTCATAAGGGATATGATCTATAGTTCAAATATGGAAGATGGAAGATACATGGAAGTTTCAGGAACATGATTGCAATAGGAAAACAAAAAAAAGGTAACTTTTTTCACTTGAATACTGCTAGTGGAAGTTGTTTGATTGCTCAAGTAGATGAAAGCTAGTTGTGGCATAGGAGATTGTGTCATGTAAACTTTGACAACATTATCAAGGTAAGTTCTACTCAAGCAGTAAGAGATCTGCCTAGATTAGTGAAGCCTACTAATGTAATTTGCAAGGAATGTCAGATGGGTAAATAGACTAGAGTCTCTTTCTAAAGCAAACAATTTCATTCAAATAATTTGCTAGAACTGCTACATACTAACCTTTTTGTTCCCTCTAAAGTCAAAAGAATTCATGGAGAAAGGTATTTTATGCTGGTTACTGATGATTACTCTAGCATGATTTGGGTTTCCTTTTTGAGAGAAAAATGTGAAGCACTAGAGAAATTCAAATGTTTCAAAGCTATGGAAAAAAAATGAGAAAGGTCTGAAAATCAAGTGCCTGAGGTCTGACAGAGGTTGTGAGTTCATTTATAAGGAGTTCAACTCTTATTATGAAGAGTATGGTATTAAAAGACAATTATCTGCTCCTCAAACCCCTCAACAAAATGGAGTTGCAAAGAGAAAGAATAGAACAATTTTGGATGCTTCTAGAACCATGATGATGGAAGGAAATGTATCTTAGATGTATTGGAGTGAAGTGGTAACCACTATTGTGTATACCTTGAACCGGTTAAATGTGAATGGCAATTCTAGTAACACCCCTTATTAGTTATGGTTGGGTCACAAGCCTATTGTTAAATATTTTAAGATCTTTGGAAGCAAGTGTTATATAAGGAGAGATGATGATATAGGAAAATTTGATGCTAGAAGTGATGAAGGGATCTTCCTAGGTTACTCCACTAAGAGAAAGGCATACCGATGCTATAACAAAAGACTGAGAAAGATGGTTGAGAGTGCAAATGTCAAAGTTGATGAGGATTTTTTCAAATCATCCAGATGATGCAATTATGATTTAGATGAGGACAACACAAGTAAAGGGAAGAATACGAAGACACTGAATCTACTTTAGATTATTCCATATGTTTTGGTGAAGAAACCTCAATTTTTTCTAGTAAATCAAGTCAGTCAAGAAGCACAGGCAAGTGCAAGTGTAGAAGATCAGAAGAGTCAGAAGTCTAAGAAAGTCCCAAAACTCCAAGGTATGTAAAGTTGAATTAGTATAAAATTCAAATCACATGAGATAAGAGTAAAGGAGTGCAAACTAGAAGAAAAATTGTAGAAGAATATTGTCTAATTTCTAAGATTGAACCTAAGAGTCATTGAAGCCTATCAAGATGAACACTAGTTGGAGATCATGAAGGAAGAGCTAACACAGATTGAGAAGAATGACACATGGTTACTGGTTCCTAGGCCTAATCACAAAAATGTGATTGGTACTAAGTGGGTATTCAGAAATAGGTTGAATGAAGAAGGTGAAGTGGTGTGGAATAAAGCAAGACTGGTATGTAAAGGTTATTCTCAAATGGAAGGTATTGATTTTGAAGAAAACTTTTCCCCTATTGCTAGAATTGAAGCTATGATATTATTTTTGGGTTATGCTACACATAAGAATTATAAAGTTTATCAAATGGATGTGAAGTCTGCATTTCTGAATGGAGAACTAGAAGAAGAAGTGTACATTGAATGGCTAGATGGATTCTAGCTAACAGACAAGGGAGATATGGTTTTTAGATTGAAGAAAGCTCTTCATGGACTTAAGCAAGCCCCCATAGCCTGGTATGCTAGATTGGAAAAATATCTACTAAAGCTTAGATTCACTAAAGGTACTGCTAATAGCAACTTATACTTCAAGTTAGATCATGATAAGGAGTTGATTATAGAAGTTTTTATTGATGACATAATTTTTGGAGGAGATGATAATCAATGTATGAAGTTTGCTAATGAGATGCAGAGTGAATTTGAGATGAGCATGATTTTTGAGATGAAGTTCTTTTTGGGATTGCAAATTATGTAGTTGTACCAAGGGATATTCATATCTCAATCCAAATATGTGAAAGAACTATTGAAGAAGTTTGGAATGGATGACTCCAAACCTGTTGGCACTCCCATGGTGACTAGATGCAAGTTAACATAGAATGATGATTCTCCAAAGGAAAATCAAACTTGGTATAGATCAATGATTGGTGGATTTCTCTACTTGACACAAACTAGACTAGACATTATGAATTTTGTATGTATGGTTGCTAGATTTCAAGCTAATCTGAAGGAATCACATGTGACTGTTGTCAAAAGAATTTTCAGATATCTAAAAGGAACAATTGACTTTGGACTTTGGTATCCAAAGGATGATGATCTTACTTTGTGTGCATACACTGATGTGGATTGGGTTGGTGATGTAGATGACAAGAAAAGTACTAGTGGTGGTGCTTTCTTCCTAGGGAAGAAGCTAGTATCTTGGTTGAGTAAAAAGAAAAACTCAATTTCTCTATCTATTGTTGAAGTAGAATACATTGTTGCTGCCAATAATTGTACTCAAGTAATATGGATGAAATAGATGTTGAAAGATATCAGGGTAGTATATGAAGAGCCTAATGCCATAGACTGCGACAATTCAAGTGCAATAAATATCTCAAGGAATTTGGTACTATAGTCTAAGACTAAACATATATCAATAAAGTTTCACTTATTAAGGGAAAAAGTGAATGAGAAAGAAGTCACATTGGAGTATGTGCCTACCAAAGAACAAATTGCAGCTATATTTACCAATCCATTTATGAAGGATACTTTTGAGTATCTCAAAGGAATGCTAGGGGTAATTACCCCTTTTGATAAGAACTAAAAGATGCATTTTCTTGCATCAATATGTGAACTTCATTGCTATATTCTAATATAGATTGATGTTTTCATCGTTACTCCTCAGGGGGAGTAGTAAAATGTGTAGATATGTGGTTTAGAGCATGTATATGGTAAGTTCATTGTTACCTTTTCCATTGATGTCTAAGGGGGAGAAGTGCATTGTGAAAAATATTTGTGGAGAGAAGTTTAGTTGAGAGGAGTAGTGGAGGAGAAGTCAGTTGGGTTGATGGTATTTTTCACATCATGTGTTGGATGTTGTGGATATGGTTGTTGATATGTGGTTGTCATTGATGTCAACACTATTAGAATTTGGTGTATTAATTGTTGTATATTTTGAGGATAATAAGAAAATTGTAAGAGGAAGTGTTATGTGTTCCTAGTGGAACTATATAGGTCATGATGGTGTCCTATTCTGTACATTGAAGATTAGCTGATGTGGATTTAAGGGTTTATTTTTTAGTTTATCTAGATCATCTACCAAAATTTTTAGAGGTCCATGTGAAGCTTTGAGTATGTTGTGGTCTGACATTGTTTTTTTGGTCTCTGAAAGTATTCTTGAATGAAGATTGTGTGATTTTGGTTATCTCAGTTCTTGCGGATGCTTCTCTATTTTTTCTTGGTGCTCTTAGATGTCTCTAGATCATTCTCTATCTTTATGGTACATCCACATTAATTGGTGAGCTCATGGATGAAGATCTTTTCTGGGGCATGTTTGGTTTTTCATGTTTCTCACTTACATGTTGTTGGTAGCAAGTTGTGGATCTTTGAGGTGAAATTAGTTAAAGCCTTTTCACATTAGAGATGTTAATTTCGGTTTCCATTATGTTGTGGCTGACCTTGGTGGACTCACATTAAAATTTTATTTGTAAATTTGGGTTGACGCTGCAAATATATTTTATTTTCTTGGCCAATGAAGTAGTGATGGAATCTCATGTAGAGGATATATAAGGGAAATTAGCTCATTGATGTATATGATGCTTCGTGTGCTCCTATATGTGTATGTTTGAATATAATTTGATTGAAGAGCAGAGTGGGAAGAAGATTGTGCAAAGTGTGAAGAAGTGTTTAGCTTAATTAGAATTGTAATTAGGATTGTGAAGAAGTTATTCTCTCAGTTCACATCTTGGATGGTTTTAATCCAAACCCTATTGTTGGATAGTGAGTCCTCTTTTGTAATTGAGTAGTGAGCTTTAGGAAGTGTGTCTGAATTCATGTACATTCCCCTTATTATTTATTTTTATACTTCTAATAGAGTATAATCTTGTGGACTAACATCCACCATGGTTTGTCACCTAACAAGGTTTCCACACAAAAAAAATCTTGTTGTTATTTGTCTCTCTGATGTGTTAATTGCTTGTGGTTAATTATGTATTCATCATGTCTGAGATTAAGGTTAAGTTATGTTTGAAAATTTCAAATTTCTATGACAACTGATTCACCCGCCCCCTCTTAGTTGTTTGTCCTTGTTTTTATAACAGTGTTTAGAATCCTTCCTTATGGTTTCAAGAACCTACTTCTTGTTCTTTGATTTTTTAGCAAAAAAATTGTGTCCAAGAATAGATTTTTACTTTCTTGTTCTCTTGGCCCAAATTTTATCTCCCTTGCCTTCTTTATCTTTAACAACTTCTATTCTTTCGTCAGGGTCATTTTCTTTTCCCTTAGCATTTTGTTCCTTGATAAACAGATACCCAAGATTACCTTGTTCACCTCCAACAGTTATATTCCTTAAGTGATAAGAACTCCTAGCTTGAGTAGCTAAGAATGCAATGTATTTTGCAATCTCTTCCACAAAAGATCTTCTTAATGAAATACCATCTTTAATTGCCTCCAAATTGTAAGCGTCAAAATCACTAGTGTCATCCTCATTAGAAAGAACTTGCTAATGATATGCATTAGCAATTTTCCTTTGATTTTTGACATCTACTTCATAAGAATCTTCATCAAAACAACATTCACTGTAAGCAATATCAGAATCACCCATAATTATAAGTACATCATCCTCCTCTTGATCTTGTTGATCACACTCCTCAAGTATGCTATCTTCTACTTCCACCATCTATGCTACTGCACATTGTTGTGAGGTTTGTGGCATTTGGCATGTCATACACCAAGGACCATCCTCAACAAAATTTCTTGAATTCTTTTTCAGAGGGTATGGAGGAGCTTTTTTTCGGTATTTCTCTAATTATCTGAAATAGGCTTCCCATTATACCAATTGGTATTGTAAGTGTGGTCTTGCAATCTAGGGGGTCTTTCATTCCTTTGGTAGCTTTTTGGTTGGGACTTCTCTTGATTTACAATTTTAGCATTGATAGTTTCATGAAGCTATCAAGCTTGTCCTCAATTGTCCCCCCTTTAGTGTCTGAACTCTTTTCTTCCTTTTTTGAACTTTTGAAAAGTTTCAGATTATCTCTTCTGCCAACTTTATTAGTTGTTTTATTGATATTTTCAATATGTTCTGCTATGTTAAAATCTTCTCTTAAAGATTGAGGACACTTATCTAGCAAACGATAACTCATTTTTGCATCAAAACCATTGCAGTAATTTACCAAACATACATGTTCATTTAAGTGTAGATGAGGAAGCAACCTTTTTCTAGATTTTTGGAACCTTGTATTAAACTCGACAATAGATTCATTAGATCATTTTACAATATTATTGAATTGACTCAACATAAAACTTGAATCAGTCTTGTCACTGTATTGTTCTCTAAAAACCATTTTGAACTCCTCCCAAGAGAAAATTCTCTCAACAGGTAAACTCTTGTACTATTCTCTTGCGTCCTCAACAAGAGAGTGCATGAACAAATTCATCATGACATCTTCTACCTCCACCTCAAAATCATCTAGAACATTAGTGAATGCTTTGAGATGGTCTTCACCGCTTAAAGCATTATTTCCAGAGAATTTGACTAGAGCAAACCTGAAATCTTTAGGAAATGGATTTGGGTAGCCAGGTATTCTAGTGAAACATAGCTACTGGTATCTATCTACTTGGAGTGGTGTCCTAGTATGTCTATCCTTATGATCATCTTTGTGTTCATCATCTTTCTTGCTATCAGAGTGGCTACCATCCTTCTCCTTTCCACTGTCACCATCACCTCCTCCTTTCTTACCTCCCTCATCATCTTCAAAATAAGACTTATCATTCTCATTATTTCCTCGACCACCACCTCCTCCATCTCCAACACTGCTTCCACCAGGAGTTTTTCCATTAGATTTCTTCTTTTGCAACTCACTATCAATGTTTCTAGAGATTGAATCCTCTAGAATATGAGTGGACATTTGAAGGAATGAAATCTTTCTTTCCATCTCTACATTAGAAGTTATTATTTCAGCTTTCTTCAAAATTTCTCTTAGCTTTTCACTTTTCAACTGCAACCTTAATTAATATCTTAGGATCTGGAGATGCATTAGATGGGGTCAGTTCAACTTTGGATTTATTTTTGGGGATTTCAGTAGATGAAGTATTGGTTTTATCATTTATTTTGAGTGTAGTTTTCTTGGGTTGGTCAATAGGTCTCTTCCCATGATCTATAAATGATGTTTTCTTATTAATAATAGGAGAATATGAGGCTCTAGTGGCTGAGACAGACATTGTATAAGTATCATTAGCTAAATTTTCCATTGAGACTGTTGGTCGAGGAATATCATCATTCATTTTAGAAATAATTTCCTCAAATTTTCTATTCCTTGTGGCCTCTTCTCTCATTCTTTCCAATTTTTTCCTTCTAGCATCTCTCTGAATTTGCTTAGCTCTAATTGTATCTCCCTTCTCTTTCAATTATTTCATTCTCTTTTCTTCTTGTTCTTGGAATCTTAACTCCTCTTCTTCAATGGATTTCATGTCATTATCTATATCTTCCTCATTTTATAGAATATCCCCATGTTCACTCGGGGCAGGAGTAAAGTAAGGTTGGTCAGTACGGTCTTCCTCAAGAGAAAAGTGGATTGGCTCATCAAGGGATTTACCTTGTGGCTTAATTTTTTTTCCATTCAAAATGGAACCAAATCTAGGCATTGAAGACTTAGAGAACTTCTTATTCTTTTCCTAAAACTCCCACCTATCTTCCTCTCTTCATATATTTAACTCACTATCAAAAATAAATTCTACTAGAAATCTTCCCTGGTCTATGTTAGACTTTGGAACATTATGTCCTTCTTCATGGACACTAGCACTACTTATATTGACATGAAAAGTAGGAGATACATCAATATGGGAATCAACAAAATTACTTGATTCAGAACGTTTCTTGACCCATTCAGGTTGCTTTTCCTTTGTAGGTTCAGATTCTGCCTTCTGCTTATGATGCTTCTTTGCATAACTTCTAGTCTTCCTCATAATGTCAAGTACTACAAAATATTTCTTGTTGTTTTCTTTTTGAGAGCTAATATTCACACTGGTACTAGAGAACTTAGAGTTACCACCCAGAAAACTAGGAAAAAAAATGTTATTGCACTTTGATTAGACTTAACTATATCCCCAACAAAGTTGCCAATCTATTGGTTATTTTTTAAGAACCAAACTGATCTCCAAAATTACCTATGGATTTTTCCATTTACAATTATTAATAATTCTAAAGGGATTGGCCAAAAAATGAATAGAGGTTGCTAGAATTCTATTCCTACTCTTTGGGCTCTATGAAACCTAGGAGGGTTATCCCACAATGTATACTCAAATACTTATCACAATTACAATCAAATACATTATCAAAAAGAGATATCTCTCATGACACCACTCAATAATATACATCAAATAAGTTGGAAGCTTATTATATCAATGTTATATGTATCAAATATGAGAGAGTAGACACAAAAAAAAACAATAACAGTATTCCCTTGAGATTTTATGAGTAAAATATTGAGTAGTTAATGAATCAACATTGTAAGTGTAACACAAATACCCTGCATGAACCAATGTCTTTATCCCAATCATGGAGTCAATACCATTCTACATAACCTAATAACAATTTAGATAATAGCACCTAGAACCCCAAGAAATATTGCATTACAACATTCCTCTATGAAGTTTAGGATTATCACTTCTTACAAATATCCTAGCACATAGTATTTATAATTTATCACTCTCATACATGCATTTACATCAATTCATGGAATAAATAAGAAAGCATGAAACTAAACATCCATCAGATAATGACAGAGACAAATGAAAAAAATCCTTGATTACTTTTAATCATAACTCATAACACATAAAATGAGAGATAATAACCATGAAACCAATATTACTTTGTATTATAAATGCTATATCATTATCAATCTTACATGCATAAGTATGAACTCTAAAAGAAACTTAAAACAAAGACTCTAAAACTTGCTTCGTATTGTCTTGACAAACTAACAGTATCAACTCAAAATTTAACTCTAATTCTTATGGTCCTAAATTCCTTCTTATAGAGATAAAGGAGCAAACAATCCTCAAACCAAATAGCACAAATGTAATGATCCCATAGGACTGCTTGCAATAATATTCCATTTTCAATTATGCTTGAGTTTTCAAGTGGAGCAAATAAACATGAGGCAAAATTTACCTCAAATCTTTATGGAAAATAGGTCCCACTTTAAAAGACATCATTAGTTTGTTACATCAATTACAAGATATTATCCATGTGCTCAAAATTCCAACTATAAGAAAATCAAAACAATAAAACTTATGAAGCAAGGAAGAGAAAGCATAAAAAGGTCAAAATGTGTTAATCCACATTAGCACCATGTGCTAATCACTTGAGTTTAAGGAGAGAACAATATTTCACCATGTTATATCAAAATCCTAATCTGTATTGTATTTAGGCTATGCATTATTCTTCTCTTGTCCATTATTCTCCTTATTCACTCTATGTATCTCTCCAACCAAATGTTGTGTTCTTTAGTGGGCCATTTAACATTCAATAAATCCCACACCTTAGTAATAGACTGGGAGTACCTTGCATCAATTAAAATCTTGGCTTCCCTAACAAATATATCCATTTTTTATTCAATTTCCACCATTGTATCAATGTTTGAATTAAGCATGAGGTAATCAATGACAAACAAAGGCATCATAGCCGCTTGAAGAAATCCTCCCAAATCTTTCTTCCAAGTGTCAAATGCATTTAGTTCACCTTTTTAATTCAATACTTGAGGCATACCATGATCCTCCATCTCCTTGAATATTCTCAACTTACTCTAGAGATGTATACCCAACTTTCCATGGAAAGTAGTTACCTCATTTATTGAGTCAATAGTTTTCAAGATGTCAGGAATATTTGTGGGTGCCTTAGGATCCTCATGCATTTTTGGAATCATTTCTTTCAAATAACTTACCCTAGCAATCCAATTATTCCATTTACTCCTAAAGTCCTCATGTACTTGTAGATACTTGATATTTTCCTCATGAATGTTCTTATATGTGGCCCATACATCATTAGTCCTATGGACCAAATTGGTCACCCTGCGCTTAAGCACATCCTCAAAAATCTCATTGGCCACCCTAACTAGTAGCTCTCATTTGATTCAACTCATTCAAGGCCTTATTATATTCCTTAACCAAGGATTATATTTTTTTTAAGAAATATGTGCAGTGTCTACACTAAGCATTGCAGCATGTGTAGTTAACTCAACTGCTTAGATTGGAGTTATGTCAGTATCTCTCTTGACCAATAGTGAACCAATAACTTCTTCAATAGTCCTAGAAACCTCATGTTTACTAGTATTAGCTGCAATAGACTAGATTACAAGTGTATGAAACTTTGGACTATAGCCAGAACCAAATACTTTATTCTCAAATTGATCTTTAGATATCAAATCTGGAGGATCTCTCCTAACTACACCATATGCTATGGCAGGAGTGATAGTACATCTTGGTAACAACATGATTCCACTATCTTTAACAATTCTTTGAGCTTCAGTGGGATTTATAGCTACAATTTCAGCCCTAATATTCTCTTCCTCTGCTTTCCCAGCTTCCTCTTGATGAGAAGGTTCAACATTGACTCGAGCTAATTCAAGTCTCTCTTTTATTTCCTTACTCCACTATTGAATCATAAACTCCTAAAATTCTTTAGTCTGCACAAATTTATCATTGACCAAAAACTCATCACACTCCCTAATTCTTGGATCATCATCATTTTCTCTTTCATACTACCATTGGACAATCTTGTCAAGGGGAACATCTGAACTATGAGTCTCTTCAATATGAGGAAGGGGAAATTTTTTCTCAACCTCCTCATTTCTTGGCACATGTTTTGCCACTTGTTCTTCCTTGACCTCTTGAACATCTTCAAGTTGTTCTGGGATATCCATAACATGTTTTTGTCATTGTTACTCTAAGAGGACTTGGGCTTTGTCTACAACCTCCTTTACCTTTTCCTTAAACTCACCAGACTAATAGTCCCTTATCATGGTAAAGGCCATCTCCAAGGGGTTTTCAATTTCATTGTATGGATTTATGTAGAAGGTAATATTCCTTTTCATAATATTTTCCTCAATGTTTTTCATAGTTGTCCATTCCTTTTTCCTAACCATGAAAGCCGCATCACTTGTTATATTCCTTAGTACATCATCTCTATAGAAGAATTCATGATGTATGATGCCTAAGTAATTTTGTCTTCTTCTTCCTGCCACAAATCTTTCTAGATCAAAAAATTTAACCTCATTGATAGGCATTATGAGATTATTCACCATAATGCCCAATTTTGCATACCCCTCAAGAGAAGTAATCTTGAAATAAGAAAAAGTACATTGGGGATGTATTAGAGAGCTCTTTATATCCTTCCTAAACATTTCATAGTCCATAACATCATTTTCCACATGAGCTCCATTAAATCCAATCTATCTGAGACATTAGCTCCATAAACCCTGATCAAAGTATATTCATAATGTAGAAACCAGTCGACCTAATTATGTGTTGTTGTAGAGCCTGGTACATCCTTTGGGTGCATAAGACTTCTGATCTTTGGAGAAAGTCTAAATCTAGGTGCCACACCTAATGACTCTAAGATACCATGTCTTACAACATTGGAAAACAAGATGTATGATTAGGATTGCTCCAATTCCAATTACATCTTGTTTTGCATTGTTGTAAGACATGGTATCTTAGAGTCATTGGGTCTGACACCTAGATTCAAAAATTCTCTAGAGATTAGAAGTCTTATGCACCAAAAGGATGTACCAGGCTCTACAATAACACATAATTGGCATGACTAGTTTCTGCATTTTGAATATACTTTGATCAAGGTTTATGGAGCTAAGGTGGCACCCCATTGTTTACCCTTGTATGTCTTAGAGAGATTGGATTTCATGGAGATCATGTGGAAAATTGATGTTATGGACTATGAAATGTTTATAAAGGATAGAAAGGGCTCTACAATACATCCCAATGTACTTTTTCTTATTTCAAGATTACCACCCTTGAAGGGTATGAAAAATTGGGCATTATGGTGAACAGTCTCAGAATGCCTATCAATGTGGTTAGAGATTTGTGGCAGGAAGAAGAGGAAAAAATAACTTAGGCATCATACATCATGAATCATTCTATAGAGATGATGTACTAAGGAATATGACAACTGATGAGGCTGCCATGGTTAGGAAAAAGGAATGGACATCTATGAAAAAGCTTGAGGAAAATATTATAAAAATAAATTCCTTCTACGTCAGTCCATACAATGAAATTAAAAACTCCTTGGAGAGGGCCTTTACCATGATAAGGGACTATCATTCTGGTGATTTTAAGGAAAAGGTAAAGGAGGTTGTAGACAAAGCCTAGGTCCTCTTAGAGTAACAATGATAGCAACAAGATATGGATATCCCAAAACAACTTGAAGATGTTCAGGAGGTCAAGGAAGAACAAGTGGAAAAACATGCCAGGAAATGAGGAGATTGAATAGAAATTTCCCCTTCCTCATATTGAAGAGACTTATATTTTAGATGTTCCCCTAACAAGATTGTCTAGTAACATTATGATAGAAAAATGATGATGATCTCGGAATTAAGGAGTGTGACGAGTTTTGGGCTGATGATAAATTTTTGTGAACTAAAGAATTTCAGGAGATGATTCAACAGAGGAGTAAGGAAATAAAAGAGAGACTTGAATCAATCTGAGTCAATGTTGAACCTTCTCATTAGGAGGAAGCTAAGAAAGCAAAGGAAGAGAAGATTAGGGCTAAAATTGCAGTTATTACTCCCATTGAAGCTTGAAGAAGTTAAAGATGGTGGAATCATTTTGTTACCAGGATGTACTATCACTGCTTCCATAGAATATGAAGCAGTTAGGAGAGATCCTCAAGATTTGATATCTGAAGATCAATTTGAGAATAAAGTATTTGGTTCTGGATATAGTCCAAAGTTGCATACCCTTGCAATTTGGTCTATGGCACCTAATACTATTAAACATGAGGTTTCTAGGCCTATGGAAGAAGTTATTGGTTCAATAGTGGTCAAGAGACCTACTGACATAACTCCAATCTAGGAAGCTAAGTTAACTACACATGTTGCAAAGCTTAGTGTAAACATTGCACATATTTCTCAAAAAAAAGTATGAATCCTTAGTTAAGGAATATAATAAGGCCTTGAATGAGCTAAATCAAATGAAAGCTACTATTCAAGCTAGTCAAAGAAGAATGACTCAACCTTCTTCTTCTTCTTCATTTTATGTGTCTATAGAAGATAGTGAGACTTTGGCCCTCAAAATTGATCATTTGAAAGAAAAGTTAACTACTAAGAAGAAAAATGTCAGGCAGGCCAAACTAGAGATAGTTAGGGTGGCCAATGAAATTTTTGTTGATGTGCTTAAGCATAGGGTGACCAAGTTGGTCCATAGGGCTAATGATGTATGGGCCATGTATAAGAACATTAATGAGGCAAATACAAAGTATCTACAAGTACATGAGGCATTTAGGAATGAATGGAATAATTGTATTGCTAGGGTAAGTTCTTTGAAAGAAATGATGCCAAAAATGAATTAGGATCCTAAGGCACCCACAAATTTTCCTGACATCTTCAAAACTATTTTCTCAATAAATGAGGTAACTAATTTCCATGGAAAGTTGGGTATACAACTCCAGAGTAAGTTGAAAATATTCAAGTTGATGGAAGATCATGCTATGCCTCAAGTATTGAATTCAAAAGGTGAACTGCATCCATTTGACACCTAGAAGAAAGATTTGGGAGGATTTCTTGAAGTGGCTATGATTCCTTTGTCTATAAACTATTACATCTTGCTCAATTCAAACATTGATACAATGGTTGAAATTGAATAAAAAATGGATATATTTTTTAGGCAAGCTACAATTTGATTGATGCAAGGTACTCCCAGTATATTACTAAGGTGCAAGATTTATTGAGTGTTAAATGACCTACTGAAGAAGAATAAGACATTTGGTTGGAGAGATACATAGAGTGAATAAGGAGAATAATGGATAGGAGAAGAATAATACATAGCTTGAATACAATACATATTAGGCTTTTGATATAACATGGTAAAATATTAATCTCTCATTAAACTCAAGTGATTAGCACATGGTGCTAATGTGGATTAACACATTTTGACATTTTTCTACGTTTTTTTCCTTGCTTCGTAAGTTTTGTTGTTTTGATTTTCTTACTGTTGGCATTTTGAGCACATGGAGAATATCTTGTCACTGTTGTAACAAATTAATGATGTCTTTTAAGGTGGGACCTATTTTCCATGAAGAGTTTAGGTTAATTCTACCTCATGTGTATTTTCTCCACCTAAAGACTCAAGTGTAACTGTGAAGGACATATTGTTGCAAGTGGTCCTACCGGATCATGACATGTGTGCTATTTGGTCTGAAGCTTGTTTTCTCCTTCATCTCTATAAGAAGGAATTTAGGACAAAAAGCACGAGAGTTGAAAAGTTTTGAGTTGATACTCTTAGTTTGTCAAGACAATACGAAGCTAGTTTTAGAGTCTTTGTTTTAAGTTTCTTTTACAGTTCATACATATGCATGTAATACTAATAATGATATAGCATTTATAATAAAGAGTAATATCAATTTCATGGTTATTTTCTATCCTTGTATGTGTGTTATGAGTTACGATTGAAAGTATTCAAGGATTTCTTTCATTTGTCTCTATCATTATCTAATGGATGTTCAGTTTCATGTTTTCTTATTAATTCAATGAATTGATGTAAATGCTTGTATGAGATTGATAACTTATAAGTAATATTGGTATGTGCAAGATCATGATGGGACAAAAAGTAGCAATATTATGGGTATGTGTCTTGTGCTCTTAGCACACACGCCCCGTTTTGGATGGGGACCCTCTTTTCTTTCGCCTTGTTGGGTCATTTTGTCACTGCCTTGTTTTGTGTGCCTACCTTTTTTGTGTGCCAGATGGTCAAGTTCGCTTCAAAGTCCCACCATAACTTCACCGTGCCTTCCTCCTTTAATTTTGTCATGTTTTGGTGCCTCGCGGAGTCTCTTTGGCAGATTTCCCCTGCCAACGGCCCCAGACCCCCTCGGGCTCGGCCGTCCGGGTTTCCCAAGCCGGGTTCCCTTATCGTTCCCGCCGTTCCCAATAGAATTTGGCTTGCGTCCTCCCGACCCTCAGGGCCCGAACCTCCATTGGTCGTTTCCTTCAAATCATGAAATCTTGACGACCGTCCAAACCTTTCGGGCTCAGGACCCCGGAGTTCCGCTCCCGGGGTTCTAAGAGTGTTTCGCCATCTTTCACAACAAACCTCTCACATCATCCCGCCTTCCGGGCCCTGACATCCTCTTTGCCGCTAAGTGAATTTACCAAGTTGAATCTTCTAGTGGTCATTTCCTTGTGCCCTCCCAGCCACCAGACCCCGAGTCTCCCACCGCCGTCTCTGATTTTTCCAAATCCACCAACCCTTTGTATCACCGCACCTATGTTCAATAGGATCATTAATGGTGATTAGGGGTATAAATGACCCATTCTAGTCTATCATTTTCACTTGACAGTGTTGCAGAGGAATAATTAGAACTTGCCACAGGATTCCACCGTCTTTGTAACTTTTGGTTGGTCTTCATCCTTTGCCCTTGCTTGTTGATCATAAGCAAGCCCTGCGCCTTCCTCATCGAGTGTTCAAGGTTGCTCTTCTGATCACCTTCCCGGGCATTGTTTCATCATTTCTCGGGTTTAAAATGAACAACAAGTATTGAAATGACATGTGAGCGATAAAATTCGATGCCATGAACAAAACCCATGTCCCTGAAAGCTAAATAAACTAATGTAGCATCCCCATGATCAATTCAGAGCTTTACCTCCATGCAGTCGTTTTTCATAGGGGTGTTCATGGCTCTCGGGCCTGGATCCTCCCTTTACCGTTGAGGACTTAGCATAAAATCAGAAATGTCAAATGTCCTTTGGGTCCCTCGGGCTCGAGACTATAGACCTCCATCCCCAGGATTCTACCCCTCACTCTCTTGTCGCCAAGACAATTTGGCTTTCTTACCGACGGGAACCTCATCGTGTATTTGGTGAAACATACCGAAGGTTGGGGAAACCTTATGTAGAATTCTTTTGCTTCACTGAAAGCCAACCCAAGTTGGTCCTTCATTCGCCAGGAGAAAGCAAATCTTATCTTGAAGGACGTCATTGTCTGTCGGTGGGACTTGGCGAGGTCGCCAAGACCTCCCCCTAATTTAAAGTCTTACTCCGAAGGCTCCCGCAGTCGGCAAAGCATGCCCCAGTCGCCAAGACATTTCCCCGCTTGGAGGTTGTCTCGCTGACATCCTCGTTCGGAATTACTTTCAAATGTTGGGGAGACCCTATACCGATTTTACAAAGTCTCACCGAAACGTCCCATACTTTTGTTTTCGCCAGGAGAATCCCTTAAGCTTAGCCGATGGAAATACACATGCTGTTATTTAATTCACCGTCACAAAGACATTATATCTCTCTCCCCGATCAGGCCCCATATGCCTTAAGCTTGTTGCTATAACTGCCAGCCATCGGCAAGATGTTATGTAGAACTCGCTAAGTTACAACGAAGGTCACCGCGGCACCACTTTTTTCCAAGAGAGAGTAAAACTTACACCAACAAAGGGTCATAAAGTGCATGTTCGGTATAACTGGAATGAACTCACGCCAAAAGGGGAGCCAAATGTGAAGTCGGCGAGACATGTTCGTATTGCTGAGACCATACATCGAGGAATGTAGCCCTATACCGAGAGACGATTGTGGTAAGCCCATTGAAGTCCGTCAGTGTAGCATATGGGTATCGCCATGACCCTATACCAAAAGCATCCCAGCTATGCCATTGAGCCACCAAAGTGAAAGTCGAGGAAACAAAGGGTTGTCGGTATGACACTATCCCGAGAGCCGTAGCCTATGCTGATAGGGACCTTCACCATCACCAAAGCACCCAGGAACCTATCCCGATATGGACCCAAGCTTGAAGTTCATAACTCAAATGATTTAGTGGGGCCATCCAATGTCCTCTAGTCATCCGCTGTTCCGAGGGGAAAACTTCACCCGCCTCTCCGAGCTCCGGGCTTTTCCCTTCTGACTGCCGCCAGACTAAGATGAAACCAAACAGCGAGCTCAGTTGTCGGGCCCGGTATTGCTCCCAACTGTCGGCAAGACTTTGGTCTTCGCCAGGACCCCTTCCCGACATAGAACCTTACGCTGAGGACTCCCTTTGCGATAAATTGAGATCCATTGTCTTCGGCATAACAAACAGATGTTGGTGAGACTTCTCACCAAAGATACAAATCAAACGTCGAGGTGCTTTGTTGGTGAAACACATGACTTTCACCGAGATCTTTCCCTGAGGCGGATTTTCACACTGATTGAAACTAAAATGAAGTGACGACATTCCGCCCGACATTTGCCTTCCTGAACGCCAAAGTGCACCACGGCCCCCGAGCCTCCTGAATCTGATAGTGTGAAACTACTGACCGCCTTTTGACTTTCCAGATCTCAGACCTTGGAGTTCCATCTTCAGAATTTTGTCCTCAATTTGTTGTTCCAAATGGCCATCTCCAGACAGCTCTCCAGCCCGGAACCTCCGGATTCTCCTAAACCATTCCAAATGAGCCCAAATTTAAAATCCAACTTTGACCCGCATGCTTAATGTCGGCCCCCCTTCATTATGAACCTCTTAAAGCACTAAAATTTGACTGAAATGAATCTACCGGAGCTCTCTACCCAATTTTCCCTTCCAAACAACATTTCTATCAAGGAAGTGCAACCCTTCGGGCCCAGACTGTCTCATTGCCCTTAATCAAAGATTAATAACATCAGGAGATAAAATTCATGTTATGCTTGATAAGACCCTTTGAAATGGATGCCATCTTTAGAATCTCAGCTAACATGAATGTTTTTGTGGTCCATTATCCTGACTATGCCCTTGCTTGCAGAATATATGGAATCAAGTGCAGGACCTTTAGGGGCAGCTGTTGAGAAGGACAAAGGGAAGAAGACAGGCAAAAATCCTTGAGGGAAGGAAGACAAGGACCAAATGAAATAGCAGTTTTAGGGCGAGCCTCTGCACTCAAAAGTCACCACGGATTGGAAGGAAATCACTAACACAAACATAGGCCAAGTTGATATTGACGAATTTACACAAAGGGTCAGGGTCAATCCAACGAAAAAGAATGCAAGATTGATAAGACAAAGTGGAATAGAAAAGGTTGTTGGATTCCCTCCATCCCTCGTGGCCCCCGAGTTGGTCATGGCTTGTCGGGAGGCGTATCAGGCCGACACAAGGACAATCATTGATAAAGAGGGAAACATTCTCACTGACATGTCACCTGAGGGGATCACAGAGACCTTCCATATTCCCACATTTCAAGAGATGGAGGTCCCCACCATAGAAGAGTGCCAGGCAACATGCGATGATAATTCAGCAGGCTGTAAGAAGTTAATAAATCTGTATTGGCTCAAGGAAAGGTGGGGCAGCACTGCGAAGGTTCCTCAAGAACTCTTCCGCAGTGATTTCCACAAACATTACCATGACTTGTTCACGATGCTAAGCTGAGTTATGGGTCTTCCTACAGCAGCCTTCTTCCAAGAATGGATGGTGTACTTCATTGAGTAGATTCTACGTGGAAACAAGGGCATAATCACAAAGACTTCATTTTACTGGGGAGGAATCATAAGCGACTGCTTCCATGAGCAGTTTTTTAGCATAAAGAATAGCTCCAAGTTCTATATGACTTCATATCTCATCTATTCCTTGGCGGATCGAAGACAGTACAACAAGTTGTTTGTGGCACCCAGTCAAGAGCAGGGGTGAAGAATCAAGGCATATGATAGGTACCCGCAGCTCCAGTACCATAACTTCAAAAGGGAATACTGTAGAGTAAACGATGCCTTCATTGGCTATATTATCAGGCTGATTGCCAAGGACTTCGAGAGGAGGGTCTCCCACAGTGCCAGGGAATTGTTGAAATAGTATGCCTTTCTTTTCATTCCATATCTGAAGTTCATGTACATCTATGCTCAGGGCTTCACTGAAACGCTAAATAGGTTGCCTTGATACCCCAATGACCGAATCATCCTCTTGGAGCTTTCTCAACAACTTCAACACCTACAGCCAATCTTCAGTAGCAAAAATATAACGGGGATCTCCTATCCCATGACCCTTGGCCAGGGCATGTACCGACTGCAAACTTCCCAGTGTGCTGGTAACTCTGAGAAAGAGTTAAAGGATTACCATTTCTACCTACACACTACTCGCCCATGGATGGACCCGTATGGTCATGTTAGAAAAGCTCTAGGGCCAAGGTATGCCCATCTTCACCACATTGAAGACTTCTGGGCAGACTGCCAAGATGATAATGAGGTGTGTGCAAGGCACTACATGCGAATGACTGTACAGTTCGTAAGAAAGGTGCAGCCATTTCTTGTACTAGACCAAGATGAGGAGGACGAGGCCACCATAATGCATTCAAGGTACCCTGCGGTCGCCAATCTGCCAATACCAATAATAGATTGGGATGAACAGGAGGTCGATGACCTTGACACTATAACCAAGCCAATCTTGGTTCATACTAACGAGTGGGTCGATGGGCAAGTAGCTCAATTAAAGCGACGAGGAATAATTTTGACTTATGAAGGGCTTAAAAGTGGGCCAAGTGCCACAGAGAATGTTAATGCCACCACTTCAACTGGCGGAACCTCCAGGTCCCCTTCGGTCACTAGGTCCAAGAAAAGAAAAGGAACATAAATCGAATAATCTCCAAACCCCAAGGTCCATGCAAGGAAAGAAATGGGAGGCTCACCTCCCAAAAGGCTCAAATAGGCAGGGAGCACCGCGGAACAACCCTCAACCCAAGAGGAGGAAGCAGAGAGTACAGATCAATTGGAACCTTTTGTGGCTCTCCCTGCCCCTCCTGTTGTGCCACCCACCTCCCTGGCTATGGTCGCTGCATCCCCGCCGGTAGTGGACATTTCTGCAGAACCTTCCCCCTGAGCTCTCCTAGATCTTAATGGATCTGATTCTCCAAGCAGCCCTTGCACAAGTCCTCGCTATTGCTCAACCTTCACAACCACCGACGGGGCTGCCAGGTATGGAGGCCACCATGCTAATCTCTAAGGAGTGGGGGGAACGAGAGTGGGAAGCCTCGAAGCCTGTCGAAGAGGAGGCCGATGAGTACCATGAGAACCTGGAGTACGAACACTGAACCATCGACAGGGTGGCTTATGAAGAGGAGGGAACTAGTTCCTCGGAGAGCGGGGACAAGGAAGATAGTACTGGTGATAGGGTAATTGTGCAGGCCTTTGATGATGATCTTAAAGAAGAACTGGCCCGACAGCTAAAGGACACCAAATCAAAAGAAGGGTCGCCCCTTGAAGAAGAAGAACAGCAACAAAAAGACAAAATTGAGGGTGGGACCCAAACTGTTGAGAGCCTTGAAGTTGGGCAGTTAGTAGAACATGTGCACGAGATTGAGCATGTTGAGGAAAAGGAAGAGGAAGAGATGGTAGAGAAAGGAAGTCCCATATGGAAACTGTCCACCATGTTTCCTATTAAATGCCTCGTGTTCATCCAAGATTCTGACGAGGAAGAGGGAGATGCTGTCAAAAAGAATGAAAAGTCCCAAGAAGAAAAGGGAGCAGAAACCTTGGCCTTGACCGAAAGGGGTGAAGGTGGCCATGATTCACCTAAAGGGAAATCAGTTGTACCTAAATGGTTAGAGGATCAACTTGAGAGAAGACCTCCTATGCTGAGGGACCCATGAGCAAAACTAGAGGCTATCCTTGCTCGGGCACAAATTACAACAAAGAAGAAGAAGGAACCAAGGATTACATCCAAAATGACAATGGATGCCTCCAGATATCGGACTATGTAGATAGCCACACCTATGGTAGGTTGAGAAGGGATGACTTACAACGTCTCTACCATGGATCTAGGGACGGCCACCAGAGAACAGAAAGTCGAGCACCTTGAGGAGCTAGTGGCTACGGTGGTGCATTTGATAAAGAAAGATAAGATCTCGAAGGATGAGCTCAAAGCACAGGTCGCAGCCTTAACGGATTACATACAACAATGGTCTTTAGTGGACAACCTACCTACTACATCCACAGCTGCACCCCAGCTGCTATCCAGGGAGCAGATCAATAAGATGGAAAGAAGGAAAAACTTGGAAAAGACCACAGAGGACTGGTTCTGACAAGTCTTACACGTTGGAAACATGGAAATTAGCCAGCCTGTGCGAACGGCCAACGAGTTCTTGGACCTCCTGTAATCTCTAGAGGGCACAAGGAATCTCTGCACTGACTTCCCGGCAACCTACGACTCCACCTTTCTGAAGATCGAGGCTATCCTTCAAATGCCCGAAGCCACGTGGGAGAAGGAGTTGGCTTTTAAGAAAGATGATTACTGGCTGATGGATGTGTGGCAGCAAGACTTTGATAACCGAAAAGAGAGACTAGAACAAATCATGAGCAAGGTGGATCTGGACATTGAATGGATAAAGGAAATCAGGGTAGAGTGCGCTCGTTATCTCAAATTGATGACGGAGTACGACATGTCCACAGTACAAATGGATCTAGAGAAGATCAAGGCCTACTTCAAGAAAAAGATGGAGGATGGAATGTCAAATGAAATCATGGTAGAATTCATGAGCTTTGCTGCCCATGCCTTCGATTAGTCAGAGCTATTCAGGGACCAAGGCGCAAAGTATGATGAGGATTGGAAGAGGCTGGAAGACAACGCAAAAGAATGGAGCTACCAAGTGCTAAGATACGAAATCATCAAAATAGAAAAGCTCTAGGCGGTCATCCTCAAGTTCATTGAATACACAACTTCTAAGAGACAAGAGGACAGCCCCAACAAAAATGAAGAATTCCCTAAAGAGTAGCTATAGCAAAAAACATCAACTGGCTAAAGGACAAAAGTGTTACAGTGCCATCATTAGAGGACAAAATAGGGGAAAGAAAAAATGTAATTTTTAAATTGTAATGTATTGAGGGGTAGGTGAAACCCTATTTTTTAATGAATCTTGGCCACACAAAGAGAATTGATCTTGGCCATTCATTTTACTTTTGGAAAACTATAAATAGGGCTCTCCTTTCATTTGCAAAGAGAGTTGTGTTGTTGTAAAGGCATGCTGCAAAAATTTATAAAGAAAAGACATTGACTTGGTGTATTTTCTGAGTTTCTCACATGTTACTTGATTCAATCTCCATTGTTAGATGTTTAACTTAGGTTTCATTACTGTTCTAGTTAGTTTTTTTCTTGCTTTGGGTAGATTTTAGGAATGTTGTTTTGTGACTATGAAAATTCCTGCTATGTTGATGAATTCTTTGTCCATATTTTTTGTTGTTTGCTGATGGTAGATAGCTGTGTAAAGTTAGTCTGGACTTGAATTCGAAGCTGCTCCAAAACTTTTGTCTTTATTCATGCATGCACATGGTGAATGAAAGATAAAACATTTACAGACCTTAGAAGATAGCACAAGTTCCACGATACTGTGAGATTTCTGGTTAAGTGGAGTATTGTTTTAGGAGGCTATCCATTGCAGGAACTCCATTGTCACTGTTCATGATTAGTTGCAGGTTTAGGAACTCCCTCTCTTCCTTGCTCCTTTTTCCTTTTTTTTTATGACTGACCTATGCTAAGGTTCATTGCACATTGTAAAGCCAAATCTAATGACAAAATGGAGTCCAAGATTACTGTTTGAACCTACAACCAATGCATAACAACTCTCCAATCCTAAGAACTCCATTTCAAGATCCAGCTCCCTATGCTTTGTAACCCATTTGTAAGACCGCCTTGTAATTCCAACAAATCACATCAAACAACTAAGATATTCCAAGCACTATTAAGAGCTAACATTAGAGACCTTGGGATATTGTTCTGTAATTTGATTATAGAAGATTGTCTTTCAAGAGAGGTAGTGCACCTACACACTACCTATGTTGAAAAGTGCATAAAACACAATCAACAGAATTGGCGCTAGAAGGAGGGCTGACACGTTGGGAATACAAAGGTTGAAAGTTCAAAGTTAAGCTAGATCGAATCAGGTCATTCTCCCCGGAAATATTTCAAAGAGTTCTACGGTCAACACCAAACAAGGGAGAATTTGAAGAATTGCAGCCTGCTACAAGGGTGAAACGAGTTAAGGGAAGTAGCGTTCCCTCTTCCTCTTCTTCCATTCCACCCACTTCCATTTCACCCTCACCTTCATTCGGCTGGCCTTCATCTTCCACCCAACCATTTCAAACTGCATTTGCACCTCCTATCTCCGGTAGCCAGGGGATTGCTTCTCTCCTAGCCCTCCCAGTCCAGGGCACAGCCCAATCAGTCGTAGCTCAAGTGCAGTCCCAAATTGTTGTTGTATTGCAGATACGGCCCCAAATTTCTATTTTCCAACAGCAGGTACCGCCTTCGCCACCCTCCATGGCTTGGTTAGCACATAACGCTTCACCGATACATTTCGCCACTTACCATGACATGCCCAAGAATCCAGAGGGATTTTGTTCAAAGTTCCATCTGCGTGACCTACAAAGAACAGTTAAGGAGCATATCAAAATATTTGAAACAATAATTACTGAAATGCAAGTTGACCATGGGGACATTGCATGTCGCCTTTTTCCACATTCATTAGGGGAAAAATCTTTTTATTGGTACATCAATCTGCCAAGGGGATCCATTACCTCGTGGACTCTAATGAAGAATGGCTTCCTGCAGAAATATAAGATTCCCATCAGCCCTTCGGAACTTTACTAGCAGTTCATGTCCATCAGAAGGGAAGTCAACGAACCTATTGGCTCCTTCAACGACCGCTTTCAGCGGGCCTACACAAGACTTCAGGACCCGTACCTTCATAATGATGTTGTGGCTCTCCCAGTCTAATATGCGGTATTGGACAACCTCACATCAGCTTTGGTGAAAAGGATGCAACCATTGCCCGCCTCATTGGTGGCGGCCTATAAGGAGGCTATCGTCACCATTACGGACTTAGGGCAGAATATCTCTGGCCCACTGCCTTCTCTGGGGCCAGTAGCTCACCCAATATAGATTCAGGGGCTCAATCAGGCATTCACTCACCAGATCCCTCTTATGAACCAAGTACCTCAATTGCCCCTGGTCTCACATCCAGGGTAGCCATTGAATTATGCGCCTCCTAAGCCTTCCTATTTGCAGCCCCAGCCACAGTATAATTATCCTCAGGCTGCTCCACAACAGCAGGCGTATTCCTAGCAGCTCAGGTGCCATTGTATCTATCGGGGTCAGAATTTCCTCCAGCCTATCAGAATCAGCCGACAGCCTTACTAGCTTTTCTTCAAAATTTGGTGCTGCCGCCCAGGAATGGGACTGAGAAAGATAAGTTAGAGGAACTGACTGAGATGATAAAGAAGTTTTCTATAGAAATGATGCACCTAAAAAATTAGAATAATTAGTTATAGGCCTCCCAGCGTAATTTCCAGGCCAATCTTAACTGAGACAACCGAGACAATAGGGACAGTAGGGATAATCGTGAAGCAAGCACTTCCTCCGGGCAGAACTATGATAGGGGGCAAAATCAAAATTCAAAAAGGAGACCTTCTAAGAGGCAAAATCGTACGTGGAACACAAGGCCCAATAATAGAGGTATCCCCATGCCTTTCGACCAACCGGCGAGCAATGAAAAGACGACCAGTGGAGTATACCTTGCTGAGGTCGCTTTGTCCGGATGGTGTCAGATTCACAAAACCAGTAGACATTCCGAGTTGGATTGCCCCAAGTTCCAGACAGCCACCAAAATATTCCAAGTGGAGGTACAAAATGCAATCGACAATGCTAGCTGTAGGGACATTGTCCCAGCTGAGCCATATGATTCCTCATGTCTTGTGGTCAATCAAGCGCCATTTCCATGGGGTGACCGCAATGAGCTTGAAGTCGAGCCTACTCCTTTTGAGGGTGAAGAAGCACAAGAGGTAAGTAATGAACAAACTTTGGCTCAGCTTTTTGATTCAGTGGATAATGGTCCAGTAGATGAAGAGGAGCCATTTGTAGATGAGTCCACATGTTCCATCAAAGGTTGACTCCTTACTTCCTTAGGAATAGACAGGCGGGTGGACCCTTTACAACTTCTACCCACCCAACAATTTTTCCACCCCACCTGATCCTGATGCTAGCAACAACCCTAGGCTTCCCCATATACCTACCCAATATGTCAACAAGAATGTGTCACAAAACCAATCACAAAACTAGCCTCAATGCCAACCCCAAAATCTGTCTAGTCAAACGAAAGTCCAAACTCCTAGTTCTGCCATAGGCCAAGCTTTTAGCTCAGAAATTGAGCAAATGGGTGAATATGTAGCAAAAGAATTCAAGAAGGTAAAGATCAGTTTGTTCGCCTTTGAACTACTCAAAGTCCCTGCTGTAAGGCATGCCTTCTTTAGGGTTCTTAATGGGACTCCATCCTCTAGTATAGTTCTAGAAACGTTAGCCAAAAGAGTTACCTTTGAGGAGCCTAGGAAGGAACTAGAGATACGAGATAATATTGGGAAAAGCAAGCATGCTCTTGTGATTCAATCTGTAAGTAAACAAATATAAAAGGAACTAGAACAGAGTAATAGACAAACTTCCAAGGACCAGCTGTTTAGGCAGACCAAAGATATAGGCAGTGACAAGAACAAGGGTCAGATAGCTCACATAGATACGCCTGCAGGCATCTTTGAAGGAAGACTGGAAACTCCACCTTTCCTTACCACCATTAGGATATTCGGGAAGAACTTACATAACTGTCTACTCGATTCAGGAGCGTCTGACAATGTTATGCCTCTGGCAGTATGTAAGGCCCTTGGAATCACCCTCGCACCCTCAAGAAGGAAGGTGACTCAACTAGACAAAATGAATATCAACATCGTGGGGAAAATAAATTGAATCCCAATGCAGATTGCTATAGATCCGAGGATACAACAAGTCATTGACATTCAGGTGGCGGACATTCCAGACGCATACAGAATCATCCTGGGGAGGGAATTCACCAAAGCTCTGAACAAATATACTGCCACAGACCTTTCCCACATGTGGCTGCCATGGAAGGGACTGCCAAATCAAATCCATGTTGATCAGGAACCCCATATGAAATATATGATCACGGAATACAACAATCTCAACGAAGTGTTGTTCACTGAGACTGACCTGAGGAGTTACCATCCTTTCGCTTATCAAAATGAAGTCGAACCTCGACGGGAACGTGCTGCTGAAGTCCTAGTATTATGTAATCCTACGGCTGGTTTTACCCAAATGCCCCAGAATATAGAAATGTTGGTGGGATCAGATGACAAGCTAGATAAAGGTGGCAACTAGGGCTTACTTAAAGGTTTCTAGGAGTTTATGGAAAAATGCACTCGAGACCAACTCAGCTTAGGCATCCGAATGGACTTTCATGATCTCTTATTGTCGAATTAGTGCAGGGTCCATGATGCCCCCCACTCTGAGTTTGACTATTGCTTATGATAAACTACGATGGAACATGTTAAAAGATCCACTATGCCGCAGGTGGAAACTCCAAAAGAGGTGCCAATAAAATCACCCTCTGTTCAAAATACTGGGCGAAAGGATTTCCCTGAGATCACGAAGGTAGATGTCTCGCCAGAAAAGGGTAAAAGCTTAGCCGAACCTGAAGCTAAAGAAATCTCCACATGTTGGACGCTCTGGTTTGATGGTTCTAAGTCCAAGCAAGGCACTGGAGCTGGGTTCAAACTCATCAGTCCAATAGGTAAGACCTTTTTTTCCGCCCATAGATTGTAGTTCTATTGCACCAATAACGTAGCAGAATATGAGGCCTTAGTCCTTGGCCTTCTCATGGTCTTGAAGAAAAATGTAAAAGTGCTACAAGTGTTTGGGGATTTTGAGCTTGTAGTTAAACAGGTTAGGAAGTTGTATTCCTGTCATGATAGAAGACTTACAAACTATAGGCATAGGGTTTGGAATCTCTTAGAGGGCCTAGATGCATTCAATATACAATTGATCCCTCGTGCTCAGAATCGTACAGCTGATGCCCTGACTCAAACGGCTAGCACTTTACAACCCCTCTCTTTGTTTGGGCTCAAGAAATTCATAGTTGAGCTGACATCTATGCCTTCAGTCCCAGATAATGTCACTCATTTTCAGGTTTTCAATGATGACAAGCATATTCTCGAGTTCATCTCAAGTTCTGATGTCTTCGTAGCCCAAATAATTGATGAAGCCGATCCACAAGAGGCCGAGTGGGACATAGAGGGGGTTATTAATCTCAAAACTAACACGATTCCTAGAGGCATGGTTCAGTTGGAGTGTATATTTGACTTGGACCAGATCAGAGACCAAAATCAGCAAACAAAAAAGTAGGCCATAAGCAACCAGTGCGACACTCACAACCTTGGGACAGCCAAGGAGATCAAGAATGTTTTTATTGGCAAGGTGTGCACATCAAAGGAAAAGAAGGGAATTACGGATGCATTGTGAAAGTACCATGACGTGATGGCATGGAGCTATGAAGATTTAAAGACATATGACACTTCTGTCATTACACACACCATCCCTCTCAAGACAGAAGTGAGGCCATTCCCTCAGTGGCAGCGCCCTATCAATGCCTTGTTGGAACCCGTCGTTACAAAGAGGTGCAGAAGCTTCTCTTGGCAAGAATTATTTTTTCAGTTAGGCATTCCACGTGGGTGGCCAACTTGGTCCTGGTCAGAAAAAGAATGGGGACATTAAATTGTATATAGATTTCCGCAATCTGAACCGCACCTCAGAGAAAGACAACTATCCAGTACCATCATTGGATGAGGTGCTGCAGATCGTCAACGGCTCCCAGATGATGTCTTTCCTCGAAGGATACTCCAGGTACAACCAGGTAATGGTACAGTATGAGGATCATCACAAAATGACGTTCACCACTAAGTGGGGAACGTTCACATACAGGAGAATGCCTTTTGGGCTCATCAATGCCAGCGCCACCTTCCAACGTGCCATGGATATCACCTTCAAGGACTTGATTGGAAAATGCATAATCATCTATATGGATGATTCGACTGTGTTCTCTAAAAGGCGGGGTGACCACGTCTCCGATTTATGCAAGGTATTTCAAAGATGCAGGGAGTTCGGGGTTTCCCTTAACCCCAAGAAGTGCATTTTCAGAGTGACTAAGGGTAGATTTCTTGGGCATATCATTTTGGAATGGGGCATCTCTATAGACCCTGAACATATCAAGTCATTACTCAAAATCCCGCCTCTAGGCAGTAAGAAAGAATTAAAGTCTTTATTTGGAAAAATCAATTTCGTTAGGAAATTCATCACAAGTTTTGTGGAGATTGTTAAACCCCTCAATGCTATGTTGAAACAAGATGCAAAAGTTGAGTGGACACCTGACACCAAGCAATCTTTCAAAGAAATCAAGCGGGCCATTACCGAGGCGCCCATCTTAATTAGCCCTGATTATCTGAAGCCTTTCTACATTTACTCATTTGCTTCAGACCATTCATGTGCAAGTATACTAACCCAAAAGGATGATGAAGGGAATGAACACCCGATCTTCTTCATGAGTGCTCCCCTGAAGGACGCTGAATTGCGGTATCACAATGTAGAAAAGCAGGCGTACACTCTCGTCAGAGGAGTGAAGAAATTTAGACACTACATCCTGCGCAATAAAGTGTTTGCCATTGTCCCCGACCCAGCAGTAAAAATGCTGCTCATGCAAAATGAATTAGGAGAATGAAGAGCCAAGTGGGTCACCCTGCTCCAAGAATATGACATGGAGATCCAATCGATGAAACTGGTGAGAGGACAAGCACTCACCTGCATGATCACTAAGGCAGCGACGGAGGTTGGACTTGAACTCACTGTGCAGCAGTACCAGCTTAAAGATGTCTCCCCCGGAGAATGGTACCAGAATGTCATCTATTATTTGTTGAACCATAAGTGTCTACCACACCTGCAAGGAGTCCAAAAGTGGGACCTTAGATTGAAAAGCAATGGTTACATGCTGCAAGGTTCCATTCTCTACAAGAAGAATCATGAAGGCATTTATTTAAGATGCCTTGGCAAGGAAGAAGCAGATCGAGTCTTAAGAGAGTTCCATAACAAATTTGGGACAAGCCATGGTTTTGGTTCTTCCACAACACATCAGCTATTGAGGGTAGGGTATTATTGGCCTATCATTTTCAAAGATGCCTATTGCCATGTTCACTCGTGTCACATGTGTCAAACAACTGCCACTAGGGAAAAGAATGTTGTTGTCCCATTGCAACCCATACTGGAAGTAAGGCCATTTGCGCAATGGGGTCTCGACTTCATCGGCCCAGTAAGCCCTCCATCATCTGTAGGACACAGGTACATTCTTACCACCACTAATTACTATACTAGGTGGACAGAAGCAATAGTATGTAAGCAATGCACAACTGAAGTAGTCACTAATTTTTTAGAAAGTTTCACTTTAAATCACTTCGGTTGTCCGTATGCTTTAGTATGTGACAATGGGCCTGCTTTTGCTTCATTAAAATTTGCTAGTTGGGCATTTGACTACGGGATTGCCCTAAAGTTCTCATCCAATTAATACCCTCAAGGCAATGGCCTTGCCGAGTCTACAAATAAAAACCTAATTACTGTGATCAAGAAACTGCTAGATAGGAATCCCAAGGACTGGCATACCCAGCTCTGTTTTGCCCTTTGGGCAGATCACACTCACCATAGGGCTGCCCTTGGCAATTCCCCATTCCACCTCATTTATGGCCTAGAACCTATATTTCCTATCCATCTGAAGATTCCCACTCTCTAGTTTATCAACGACTTTTACGAGGGAGGAGATCGTAGAGAGGCCAGATTAGCTGAGCTCTTGCACTTAGAGGAAGTTTGAGACCGTGCAATAGAAAATTTTGCCAAACATCAGGGCGTTGTTAAAAGATGGTTCGACTACCGAGCCAAAATCAAGGCCTTTAGAATCGCAGATATGGTCCTGTATTGGGACAAGGCCCATGAAAGGAAAGGGGGACACAACAAATTTGACAAGCTCTGGCTTTGCCCCTTTCAAATAGCTAAAATTTTGGGAGACAATACCTTCCACCTAAAGACCTTAACTGGTGAAAATGTCCCATTGCCAGTCAACGGGCAGCACCTGAAGCATTACTTCCAGGCTTGAACTCGTTCGAGCTCTTCTTTGTAAATACTTGTACATTGTTTAGGGTAGATTGCTCTTCTGGTGTGCTTGTGTCTTTTGTTTTGCGTTGCTCTTTTGTTTCCTCCCTCCTGACAATTTTGTTTTGAAAATTTGTTTCCCGCCCTTTAGCAGTGGCCATGCTTGCTCGACAAGCAGTTTACTTTGTTGTTCATCCTTTGTGTTCTTCGGCTAAGCATTCACTCCCGACCATTGGTCTCTGAAGGCTACCCATGAATAATTTATTTGTCTGAACTCTATCTAGAACTTGACCCTTGGTTGGATCTCTTTACACACATCTCGGATCTTGCGCAAAACACATAATAAGCATTTCTAAAGGACTGTACCATGGTTGTTATGACACCCTAGTGAGTGAAAAATCTTAAGTCTGCTCCAGTGACCACTGCAGTCTCAAACCCATCATAGGCTTCAGTGCTTACCCGATCAAACTGAATGATAAATAAGAAATGAACATTGAAGGACATATCAAAGAAAAAAGAATTTTGAAAAATAAGTGACTGTATGGGTGTTCGGGTAACTCTACCGGGGCTATGGACGCTTGGCTGGCAGTAGAGCAATATCCATGGGATTGCAGCAACAACTCCGTCGGGGCTATGGACGCCTAACTGGCAGTGGAGCAATGTCTGGGTTACTTTTGGTGTTAGACGATTTATGTAGCTCGCCCGGTTGAATTAATAGCTCCTGGTCACTATCCCGAGGAAAGGAATGAACTCACTACACACACACTTCTGAGATGTCCTGTAAACTGACCCAATTAAGGATCTCGTTCTCCCAGATTCGTCTTTGGAAGCCACTCCTAGTCTGCGAAACTAGAGATTTTGGATTTTGAATGAATACTTATCCTTAGAACGCTCGGGTGCATTCCCCAGTGGAGTCACCATTTGTTGTGCTCTTAGCACACATGCCCCATTTTGGATAGGGACCCTCTTTTCTTTCGCCTTGTCGGATCATTTTGTTACTACCTCATTTTGTGTGCCCACCTTTTTTGTGTCCCAGATGGTGAAGTTCGCTTCAAAGTCCCACCATAAGTTGGCCGTGCCTTCCTCCTTTATTTTTGTCATGTTTTGGTGCCTCGTGGAGTCTCTCTGGCCGATTGCCCCTGCCAACGGCGCCAACCCCCCTCGGGCCCGACCATCTGGGTTTCCCATGCCGAGTTTCCTTATCATTCCCGCCATTCCCAATGACATTTGGCTTGCATCCTCCCGGCCCTTGGGGCCAAAACCTCCATTGGCCATTTCCTTCAAATCATGAAATCTTGATGGCCGTCCAAACCTTTCGTGCCCGGGACCCCGGAGTTCTGCTCCCGGGGTTCTGAGAGTGTTTCGTTGTCTTTCACGACAAACCTCTCACGTCATCCCGCCTTTCGGGCCCCAACCTCCTCTTTTCCGCTAAGTGAATTTACTAAGTCGAATCTTCTAGTGGTCGTTTCCTTGCGCCCTCCTGGCCACCGAACCTCGGGTCTCTCGCCGCTGTCTCTAATTTTTTCAAATCCACCAACCCTTTGTATCACCGTACCTGCATTCAATAGGATCATTAATGGTGATTAGGGGTATAAAAGACCCATTCCAGTCTATCATTTTCACTTGACAGTGTTGCGGAGGAATAATCAGAACTTGTCGCAGGATTCCACCATCTTTGAAGCTGAATAAACTAATTTAGCATCCCCATGACCAATTTGGAGCTTTACCTCCGCACAGTCGTTCTTCGTAGGGGCATTCATGGCTATCGAGCCCAGATCCTCCCTTTGTCGTCAGGCACTTAGCGTAAACTCAGAAATGTCAAATGTCCTTTGGGTCCCTCGGGCCCGAGACTCTGGACCTCCGTCCCCGGGATTCTGCCCCTTGCTCTCTTTTCGCCAAGACAATTTGGCTTTCTTACTGACGGGAACCTCATCGTGTAGTTAGAGAAACATACTCAAGGTCAGGGAAACCTTATGTAGAATGCTTTTGCTTCACCGAAAGTCACCCTAGGTTGGCCCTTCGTTCGCCAAGAGAAAGCAAATGTTACCCTAAAGGACATCGTTGTCTGTCGGTGGGACTTGGTGAGGTCACCAAGACCTCCCCCCGATTTAAAGTCTTACTCTGAAGGCTCCGGTAGTTGGAAAAGCATGCCCTGGTTGCCAAGACATTTCCCCACTTGGAGGTTGTCCCACCAACATCCTCGTTCGGCATAACTTTTAAATGTCGGGGAGACCCTATACCAATCTTACAAAGTCTCACCGAAACGTCCCGGACTTTCGTCTTCACCAGGAGAATCCCTTAAGCTTGGCCGATGGAAATACACATGCTGTTATTTAGTTCACTATCACCAAGACATTATATCTCTCTCCCTGACTAGGCCCCATATGCCTTAAGCTTGTCGCTATAACTACCAGCCATCGGCAAGATGTTATGTAGAACTCGCTAAGTTACAACGAAGGTCACCGTGGCACCACTTTTTGCCAAGAGAGAGTAAAACTTACGCCGACAAAGGGTCATAAAGTGCATGTTCGGTATAACTAGAATGAACTCATGCCGAAAGGGGAGCCAAATGCAAAGTCGATGAGACATGTTTGTATCGCCGAGACCATACACCGAGGAATGTAGCCCTATACCGAGAGCCAATTGTGGTAAGCCCATTGAAGTCTGTCGGTGTAGCATATGGGTATCGCCATGACCCTATACTGAAAGCATCCCAGCTATGCTGTTGAGCCACCAAAGTGAAAGTCGGGGAAACAAAGGGTTGTCGGTATGACACTATCCCGAGAGCCATAGCCTACGCCGATAGGGACCTTCACCGTCGCCAAAGCACCCGAGAACCTATGCCGATATGGACCCAAGCTTGAAGTGCATAACTCAAATGATTTAGTGGGGCCATCCAATGTCCTTTGGTCATCCGTCGTTCTGAGGGGAAAACTTCACCTGCCTCTCTGAGCTCCGGGCTCCACCCTTCTGACTGCCGCCGGACTAAGACGAAACCAAACGGCGGGCTCAGCTGTTGGGCCTGGTATTGCTCCCGGCTGTCGACAAGACTTTGGTCTTCACCAGGACGCTTTCTTGACTTAGAATCTTACGCCAATAACTCCCTTTGCGATAAATTGAGATCCATTTTCTTCGGCATAACAAACAGATGTCAGTGAGACTTCTCACCAAAGATACAAATCAAACGTCAAGGTGCTTTGTCAGCGAAACACATGAATTTTGTCGATATCTTTCCCCGAGGTGGATTTTCACACCGATTGAAACTAAAATGAAGTGATGACATTCTGCCTGACGTTTTCCTTCCTGAACACCAAAGTGCACCACGGCCCTTGAGCCTCCTGAACCCGATAGTGTGAAATTGCTGACCGCCTTTTGACCCACCAGATCCTGGACCCCGAAGTTCCGTCTTTGGAATTCTGTCCTCAATTTGTTGTTCCAAACGACCATCTCTAGAAGGCTCTCTAGCATGCAACCTTCAGATTCTCCTAAATCAATCCAAATGAGCCCAAATTTGAAATCCAACTTCGACCCACGTGCTTAATTTTGGCCCAGTTCATTATGAACCTCTTAAAGCACTAAAATTTGACCAAAATGAATCTCTAGGAGCTCTCTGCCCAATTTTCCCTTCCAAAAAACATTTTTGCTAAGGAAGTTCGGCCCTCCTAGCCCGAACTGTCTCATTTCCCTTAATCAAAAATCAATAACATCAGGAGATAAAATTCATGTTATGCTTGATAAGACCCTTTGAAATGGATGCCATCTTTAGAATCTCGGCTAACATGAATGTTTTTGTGGTCCATTGTGCTGACTATGCCCATGCTTGCAGAATATATGGAATCGGGTGTAGGACCTTCAGGGGCAGCTGTCGAGAAGGACAAAGGGAAGAAGTTAGGAAAAACTCCTTGAGGGAAGGAAGACAAGGACCAAATGAAATACTAGTTTTAGGGCAAGCCTCTGCACTCAAAAGTCATCACGGATTGGAAGGAAATCATTGACACAAACATAGGCCAAGTTGATATTGACGAATTCACACAAAGGGTTAGGGTCAATCCAACGACAAAGAATGCAAGATTGATAAGACAAAGTGGAATAGCAAAGGCTGCTGGATTCCCTCCATCCCTTGTGGCCCCTGATTTGGTCATGGCTTGTCGGGAGGCATATCAGGCTGACACAAGGACAATCATTGATAAAGAGGGCAACATTCTCGCTGACATGTCGCCTGAGGGGATCACGAAGACCTTCCATATTCCCACATTTCAAGAGATGGAGGTCCCCACCATAGAAGAGTGCCAGGCAGCGTGGGATGATAGTCCAGCAGGCTGTAAGAAGTCAATAAATCTGCATTGGCTCAAGGAAAGGCGGGGCAGCGCTGCGAAGGTTCCTTAAGAACTCTTCTGCAGTGATTTCCACGAAGATTACCTTGACTTGGTCACGATGCTAAGCTGAGTTATGGGTCTTCCTATGGCAACCTTCTTCCAAGAATTGATGGTGTATTTCATTGAGAAGATTCTTTGTGGAAACGAGGACATAACTACAAAGACTTTTTTTTACTGGGGAGGAATCATAAGTGACTACTTCCATGAGCAGTTTGTCAGTGTAAAGAAGAGCTCCAAGTTCTATATGACTTCATATCTTGTCTATTCCTTAGAGGATTGAAGATAGTACAGTAGGTTGTTTGTGGCACCCAGTCAGGAGCAGGGGTGAAGAATCAAGGCATATGATAGGTACCCGCAGCTAGATAGTACCAGAACTTCAAAAGGGAATACTGTAGAGTAAACGACGCCTTCATTGGCTATATTATCAGGCTGATTACCGGGGACTTCGAGAGGAGGGTCTCCCACAGTGCCAGGGCATTGTTGAAACAGTATGCCTTTCTTTTCATTCAATATCCAAAGTTCACATACATCCGTGCGTAGGGCTTCACTGAAAGGATGAATAGGTTGCCTCGATACCCCATCAATAGAATCATCCTCTTGGAGCTTTCTCGGTAACTTCAACACCTACAGGAAATCTTCAACAACAAACATATAACGGGGATCTCCTATCCCATGACCCTTGGCCAGGGCATCTATTGACTGCAAACTTCCCAGTGTGCTGGTAACTCTGAGAAAGAGTTAAAGGATTACCACTTCTACCTACACACTGCTCGCCCACGGATGGACCCGTATGGTCATGTTAGAAAAGCTCTAGGGCCGGGGTATGCCCATCTTCACCACATTGAAGACTTCTGGGCAGACTGCCAAGATGATAAGGAGGTGTGTGCAAGGCACTACATGCGAATGACTATATAGTTCATAAGAAAGGTGCAGCCATTTCCCGTACCAAACCAAGTCGAGGAGGACGAGGCCACCATAATGCATCCCAGGTACCCTCCAGTCACCAATCTTCCAATACCAACAATAGACTGGGATGAACAGGAGGTCGATGACCTTGACACTATAACCAAGCCAATCTTGGCTCGTACTAAGGAGTGGGTCGATGGGCAAGTAGCTCAATTAAAGCGACGAGGAATAATTTTGACTTATGAAGGGCTCAAAAGTGCTCCAAGTGCCACAGAGAATGTTGCTGCCACCACTTCAACTGACGGGACCTCCAAGTCCCCTTCGGTCACTAGGTCCAAGAAAAGAAAAGGAACATAAATCGAATAGTCTCCAGACCCCAAGGTCTATGCAAGGAAAAAAATAGGAGGCTCACCTCCCAAAAGGCTCAAACAGGAAGGGAGCACCGTGGAACAACCCTCAACCCAAGAGGAGGAAACAGAGAGTATGAATCAATTAGAACCTCTCTTGGCTCTCCCTGCCCCTCCTGTTGCACCACCTGCCTCCCTGGCTATGGTTGCTGCATCCCTGCCGACAGTGGACATTTCTGTCAATCTTGCCCCTTCACATCCAACCGAGTCTATAATAGTCATTGACTCCTCTTCTACCATGACTACTCCCCCTTCCTCTACTGCCATGTCACCAATCACATCACTCCCTCTAGCAACGGTGACTGCACCTATTCCCATTTCCACCATGCCTGAGGCTCTCTCGAGACACATGCAAAATCTTCCCCCTAAGCTCTCCCAGATCCTAATGGATTTGACTCTCCAAGCATCCCTTGTATAAGTCCTCGCTACTACTCAGCCTTCACAACCACCGATGGGGCTACCAGGTATGGAGGCCACCATGCTAATCTCTAAGGAGTGGGAGGAATGAGAGCAGGAAGCCTCGAATCCTGTCGAAGAGGAGGCCGATGAGTACCATGACCACCTGAAGTACGAACACCAAACCATCGACAGGGTGGCTTATGAAGAGGAGGGAACTCGTTCCTCGAAGAGCGGGGACAAGGAAGATAGCACTGGTGGTAGGGTAATTGTGCAGGCCTTTGACAATGATCTTAAAGAAGAACTAGCCCGACAGCCAAAGGACACCAAATCAGAAGAAGGGACGCCCCTTGAAAAAAAAGAACAGCAACAAGAAGACAAAACTGAGGGTGGGACCCAAACTGTCGAGAGCCTTGAAGTTGGGCAGTTAGTAGAACATGTGCATGAGATTGAGCATGCTGAGGAAAAGGAAGAGGAAGAGACGACAGAGAAAGGAAGTCCCATATGGCAACTGTCCACCGTGCTTCCTATTAAATGCCTCGTGTTCATCCAGGATTCTGACAAGGAAGAGGGAGATGCTATCAAGAAGAAAGAAAAGTCCCAAGAAGAAAAGGGAGTTGAAACCTTGGCCTTCACCGAAAGGGGTGAAGGTGGCCATAATTCACCCAAAGGGAAATCTGTTATACCTGAATGGTTAGAGGAGCAACTTGAGAGAAGACCTCCTATGCTGAGGGACCCATGAGCAAAACTAGAGGCTATCCTTGCTCGGGCTTAGATTACAACAAAGAAGAAGAAGGAACCGAGGATTACATCCAAAATTACAATGGATGCCTCCGGATCTCAGACCGTCTAGATAGCCACACCTATGGTAGGTCAGGAAGGAATGACTTACAACATCTCTACCATGGATCTAGGGACTGCCACCAAAGAACATAAAGTTGGGCACCTTGAGGAGTCAGTGGCTACGGTGGTGCATTTGATAAAGCAAGATAAGATCTCGAAGGATGAGCTCAAGGCATAGGTCACAACCTTAATGGATTACATACAACAATGGTCTTCAGTGGACAACCTGCCTACCACATCCACAGCCACACCCCAGCTGCTATCCAGGGAGCAGATCGATAAGATGGAAAGAAGGAAGAACTTTGAAAAGACCATAGAGGACTGGTTCTGACAAGTCTTACACATTGGAAACATGGGAATTAGCCAGGCTGTGCGAATGGCCAACAAGTTCTTGGACCTCCTACAATCTCTAGAGGGCACAAGGAAGCTCTGCACTGACTTCTTGGCAACCTACGACTCCACCTTTCCAAAGATCGAGGCTATCCTTCAGATGCCCGAAGCCACGTGGGAGAAGAAGTTGGATTTTAAGAAAGATGATTACTTGCTGATGGATGTGTGGCGGCGAGACTTTGATAACCAAAAAGAGAGACTGGAACAAATCATGAGCAAGGCAGATTCGGACATTGAATGGATCAAGGAAATTAGGGCAGAGTGTGCTCATTATCTCAAACTACTGACGGAGTACGACATGTCCACAGTACAAATGGATCCAGAGAAGATCAAGCCCTACTTCAAGAAAAAGATGGAGGATGGAATGTCAAATGAAATCACGATAGAATTCATGAGCTTTGCTGCCCGTGCCTTCGATCAGTCAGAGCTATTCAGGGACCAAGGCACAAAGTATGATGAGGATTGGAAGAGGTTGGAAGACAACGCAAAAGAATGGAGCTACCAAGTGCTAAGATACAAAATCATCGAAATAGACAAGCTCCAGGCGGTCATCCTCGAGTTCATTGAATACACAGCTTCTAAGAGACAAGAGGACAGCCCCAACAAAAATGAAGAATTCCCTAAAGAGTAGCTACAGTAAGAAACAACAATTGGCTAAAGAAAAAAAGTGCTATAGTACCGTCACCAGAGGACAAAATAGGGAAAAGACAAAATGTAATTTTTAAATTGTAATGTATTGAGGGGTAGGTGAAACCCTATTTTGTAATGAATCTTGTCCACACAAAGAGAATTGATCTTGGCCATTCATTTTACTTTTGGAAAACTATAAATAGGGCTCTCCTCTCATTTGCAAAGAGAGTTGAGTTGTTGTAAAGGCATGCTGCAGAAATTTATAAAGAAAATACATTGACTTGGTGTATTTTCTGAGTTTCTCACATGTTACTTGATTCAATCTCCATTGTTAGATGTTTAACTTAGGTTTCATTGCTATTCTAGTTAGCTGTTTTCTTGCTTTGGGTAGATTTTAAGAATGTTGTTCTGTGACTATGAAAATTCCTGCTATGTTGATGACCTCTTTGTCCATACTTTTTGTTGTTTGCTAATGGTAGATAGCTATGTAAAGTTAGTCTAGACTTGAATTTGAAGCTGCTCCAAAATTTTTGTCTTTATTCATGCATGCACATGGTGAATGAAAGATAAAACATTTGTAGACCTTAGAAGATAACACAAGTTCCACAATACTGTGAGATTTCTGGTTAAGTGGAGTATTGTTTTAGGAGGCTGTCCATTGCAGAAACTCCATTGTCACTATTCATGATTAGTTGCAGGTTTAGGAACTCCCTCTCTTCCTTGCTCCTTTTTCCTTTTTTTTTATGACTGACCTATGCTAAGGTTCATTGCACATTGTAAATCCAAATCTAATGACAAAATGGAGTCCAAGACTGATGTTTGAACCTACAGCCAATGCATAACAACTCTCCAATCCTAAGAACTCCGTTTCAAGATCCAGCTCCCTATGCTTTGTAACCCATCCATAAGACTCCACAAATCACATCAAACAACTAAGATATTCCAAGCATTGTCAAGACCTGACATTAGAGACCTTGGGATAGTGTTTTGCAATCTGATTATGGAAGATTGTCTTTCAAGAGAGGTAGTGCACCTACGCACTGCCTGTGTTGAAAAGTGCATAAAAACACCATCAACAATGTGGCTGGTGACTTTTTATTTACCAAAAATTGATGAAATGAAAAGGGTTTTTAAAGGAGATTCTTAGCTATCCACCAATATAAATTATTGCTTACTTTCAATTTAATAAGTAATTATTATTGATTTTCTATTTGAATTACGAATAAAGTCTTAATTGATAGGCTGATTGAAAAACATCTATAGCTTTCAAACAGTATCACATTTTTCAAATCCAAAACATGCATCACATTCTATGCTTTGCATACTATAGGATTAAAAAAATAAAAATTGAATTTCATAAATTTTTGACCAATTTAAGGTGGTTAGACATAGAAGTTTTTTATATTTTTTAAAAGTTGTAATAACAAAATCATAATTAATGTTTTACTTGGAAAAAAATTACGAAAAAATATGCATCACATCGAGACATGAGTCCTCTACTTGTATCTAAAATATTATAAAAAAATATTATCTTTTTATTGTGGTTAGGGTGGTCAGACAGACACCTACTTTTTATTTTTCCCTGAAATTTAAGTACTACTGCATTGAAATTTTAAATTTTCACCAAATAGATTTTTATTTTTTTTAAAACAAACCTAGTAGCTTAGAAACTAAATTCAATTTGCTATAGATTCTATTCTTACATATTTTTATGTCAAATTACCTAACTCTAATTTTTCTAAATTTTTTGCCACTTAAGGGCTTGTTTTTTCCATGATGATCCTACACCTACCCATATGTGCTAGGATATTTGTAAGAAGTGATAATCCTGAATGTCACAGAGGAATGTTGTAATGCAATATTTTTTGGGGTTATAGGTGCTATCATCTAAATTGTTATCAGGTTATGTCAAATAGTATGGACTTCATGTTTGGGATAAAGACATTGGTTCATGCAAGGTATTTGTGTTACACTTACAGTGTTGATTCATTAACTACTCAATATTTTAATAATAAAATCTCATGGGAATACTATTATTGTTTTTTTTTGTGTCTACTCTCTCATATTCGATACATATAACATTGATAGAATAATCTTCCAACTTATTTGATGTATATGATTGAGTGGTGTCATGAGAGATATATGTTTTTGACAATGTATTTGATTGTAATTGTGATAATTATTTGAGTATACATTGTGGGATCACCATCCTAGGTTTCATAGATCCCAAAGAGTAGGAATAGAAGTCTAAGAAACCTTTATTCATTCATTGGACAATACCTTTAGAATTATTGATAATTGGAAATGGAAATATCCATAGGTATTTCTAGAGAATAGTTTGGTTCTTAAAAGATAACCAATAGATTGGCGCCTCTGCTAGGGATCTAGCTAAGTCCAAAGTCTCTAAGTTTGGATTAGGTACAGTCAGAGTCAATTGTTCAATTTGAATATTCCTTACTGTTTAAGGAATAGTCAGTTCTAAGTCTGTTGCATTAGTCCCATCATACTAGGTCTTATGTATCAAGTGTTATTTCATTTTGCCACTTTTTGTAAGGTAATGTTTAAAGTATTTTTTGGAATAACAAGTACAAAATCAAAGTGTAATCACTTTTTGTTTCCAATTGTTTTGAGTGATGACTCTGAGTTCTCTAGTACTAGTGTGAAGACTAGATCTCAAAAGGAAAACAACAAGAAGGATTTTGCAGTACTTGACATCATGAGGAAGACTAGAAGTTATGTGAAGAAGCATCCTGAGTAGAAGGCAGAATATGAACCTACAAAGGAAAAGCAACCTGAATCAGTCAGGAAACGTTCTAAATCAAGTAAGTCTGTTGATTCCCATCTTGATGTATCTCCTACTTTTCATGTCGATATAAGTAGTGCTAGTTCCCATGAAGAAGGACATAATTTTCAAGAATCTAACATAGACTAGGGAAGTTTTCTAGTAGAACAATTTTTTGATAATGAGTTAAATATCTCAAGAGAGAAGGATAGGTGGTAGTTTTGGGAAAAGAATAAGAAGTTCTCTAATTATTCAACCCCTGGAATTGGTTCCCTTTTCAATGGAAAATTTTTTAAGCCACGAGGTAAATCCCTTGATGAGCCAGTCCACTTTTCTCTTGAGGAGGATCCTGCTGACCAACCTTACTTTACTCTTGCCGTGAGTGAACATGGGGATATTCTGGAAAAAAAGGAAGATAATAATAATGACCTGAAATCCATTGAAGAAGAGGAGTTAAGATTCTAAGAACAAGAAGAAAATATAATGAAATAATTGAAAGAGAAAGAAGATGGTATTAGAGCTAAGAAACTTAAGAGAGATGCTACAAGGAAAAATTTAGAGAAAATGAGAGAAGAGGCCGCAAGGCATAGAACCTTTGAGGAAAATCTTTCTAAAATGACTGATGATATTCCTGAAGCAACAGTCTCAATGGGAACTTCAACTACTAATACTTATACAATGTCCATCTTAGCCACTAGAGCCTTAGATTCTCCTATTATTACTAAGAAAACATCATTTGTAGATCATGGGAAGAGACCTATTGAACAACCCAATAAAACTGCATTCAAAACCAATGATAAAACCAATACTTCATCTACTAAAATCCCCACAAATAAAGCCAAAGTTGACCCAACCCCATCTGATGCATCTACAGATCCTGAGATATTAAGGTTGTAGTTGGAAAGTGAATAGCTGAGAGAAATTTTGAAGAAAGCTAAAATAATAGATTCTAATGTAGAGATGGAAAGAAAGATTTCATTCCTTCAAATGTACACCCATATTCCAGAGGCTTCGACATCTAGAAACACTGATAGTG
The DNA here is from genome assembly GCA_007258455.2 of Sequoia sempervirens. Classification (NCBI taxonomy): domain Eukaryota; kingdom Viridiplantae; phylum Streptophyta; class Pinopsida; order Cupressales; family Cupressaceae; genus Sequoia; species Sequoia sempervirens. The sequence continues at coordinate 486,207,204 of VDFB02270651.1, read as the reverse complement.
AGTGTCAAAAGAAGAGATCTAATGGATAAACTCCTGGTGGAAGTGGTGGTGGAGATGGAGGAGGTGGTGGTGGAGGAAAGAACAAGAATGATAAGTCTTATTGTGAAGATGGCGAGGGAGGTAAGAAAGGAGGAGGTGATGGTGATAATGGAAATGAGAAGGGTGGTAGCCACTCTAATAGCAAGAAATATGATGAACACAAAGATGATCATAGAGATAGACATACTAGGAGGCCACTCCAAGTAGATAGATACCATCAGTTGTGTTTCACTAGAATACCTGGCTACCCTAACCCATTTCCTAAATATTTTAGGCTTGCTATAGTCAAATTCTCTAGAAATAAATATTTAAGTGGTGAAGACCATTTCAAAGCATTTGCTAATGTTATGGATGATTTTGAGGTGGAGGCAGAAGATGTCACGATGAAGTTGTTCATGCAATCTCTTGTTGAGGATGCAAGAGAATGGTAAAGGAATTTACCTGCTAAGAGAATTGGCTCTTGGGAGGAGTTCAAAAGGGTTTTTAGAGAAAAATACAGTGACAAGACTGATTCAAGTTTTTTGTTGAATCAATTCAATAATAGTGTAAAAGGATCTAATGAATCTATTGTTGAGTTTAATACAAGGTTCCAAAAAGCTAGAAAAAGGTTCCCTCCTCATCTACACTTAAATGATCATGTATTTTTGGTAAATTACTGCAATGCTTTTGATGTGAAAATGAGTTACTATTTTCTAGATAAGCATCCTCAATCTTTAAGAGAAGCTTTTAAGATAGCAGAACATATTGAGAATATCAGAAAAAAATGGTAAAGTTTGCAAAAGAGATGATCTGAAACTTTTCAAAAGTTCGAAAAAGGAAGAAAAGAGTTTAGACACTAAAGGGGGGACAATTGAGGACATGCTTGATAGCTTCATGAAAACTATGAATGATAAAATTGTAAGGAAAGAAAAGGCCCAACCAAAAAACTACCAAAGGAATGAAAGACCCCCTAGATTGCATGACCACCCTTACAATACCAATTGGTATAATGGGAATCCTATCTCAAATAATCAGAGAAATACCCAAAACAAAGTTCCTCCAAACCCTCTGCAAAAGAATTCAGGAAATTTTGGTTAGGATACTCCTTGGTGTATGACTTACCAAATGCCACATTCCTCGCAACAATGTGCAGTAGCAAAGGGTATGTGCAGGATTATCGTGGAAAAAAAGGCCCTTAACTGGCAAAAAATTTAGAAAAATTAGAGTTAGGAAACTTGACATAAAAAATTGAATAAGTTATCTATATTATTTGAAAAATATGTAAGAATTGAATGTAGTTTCTAAACTACTAGGTTTATTTAATAAAAAAAAGTCTACTTGGTGAAAATTTTAAATTTCAATGTAGTAGTACTTAAATTTTAGGGAAACAATAAGAAGTACATGTCTGTTTGACCACCCTGACCACAATAAAATGATAATATTTTTTTATAATATTTTAGATATAAGTAGAGGACTCATGTCTCGATGTGATGCATACTTTTGTAATTTTTTCCAAGTAAATATTTAATTATTATTTTTATTACAACTTTTAAAAAATATAAAAACTCGTATGTCTGACCACCTTAACTTGGTCAAAACTTCATTTTTTTTTTTTAATCCTATAGTATGTGAAGCATAAAATGTGACAAATGTTTCTGATTCAAAAAATGTGATACCGTTTGAAAGCTATAGATGTTTTTCAATCTACCTATCAATTAGGACTTTAGTTGTAATTCAAATAGAAAATGAACAATAATTATAAATTAAATTCAAAGTAAAGCATATTTAATATTAGTGGAACGCTAATAATCTCCTTTAAAAACCCTTTTCGTTTCATCAATTTTTGGTAAAAAGAAAGTCATCAGCTATATACCCTACACATACCCATCATATCACCACTTTTTGGCCCATCATGATCTTGCACATACCCCACAGATGGTGGAAGTAGAAGATAACATACCTGAGGAGTGTGATCAACAAGATCAAGAGGAGGATGTACTTATGATTATGGGTGATTCTAACATTGCTTGCACAATGAATACTCTTATGATGAAGATTCTTATGAAGTAGATGTCGACAATCAAAGGAAAATTGCCAATGCATATCATCAACAAGTTCTTTCTGATGAGGATGAAACTAGTGAGGTTGAGGCTTACAATTTGGAGGCAATTGAAGATGGTGTTTCATTAAGAAGAAACTTTGTGGAAGAGATTGCAAAATACACTGTGGTCTTAGCTGCTCAAGCTAGGAGTTCTTATCACTTAAGGAATAGAACTATTGGAGGTGAACAAAGTAATCATGTTGGTCTACTCATCAAGGAACAAAATGCTAAGGGCAAAGAAAATGAACTTGATGAAAAAATAGAAGTTTTCAAAGATAAAGAAGGAAAGGGAGTTAAAATTTGGGCCAAGAGAATAGGCAAGTCAAATGCTACTCCTTGACACAATTTTTTTGCTAAAAAATCAAAGACACAGAAGCAAGTTCCTGAAGCCATAAGGAAGGATGCTAAACACAAGGCTGAAGCAACTAGAAATCAATAGAGAGATAATAGCAACAAACAAGGTATGTCTTCAACTGAATTTCTCAAGTATACTGTTGTTGATATGTTTGAATTACTTAGCCAAGTTAAAGTGTCTACACACCTTTTCTTAAAATGATTGGGATAGAGGAACATAAACAAAAGGAGTGGCCCTTATCACTAGCACTCCTATAGCCAGTAATGATTTAGTGGAACTCACTCCTTTTAAACTAAGTGAAAAGGACAAGAAAGATAAGGAAGTTGAAGGAGTAATTTCTGAGACTCCCCATATCTTCCTTGGAAATTCTATGAACACCTGTCCAAATAAGATAGATCCATTTTTTCTTACCTTGATAGTTGGGGAAAATTTCATAAAGAATTGTATTATTTACTCTAGTGCATCAAACAATATCATGCCAGTTAAAAACATGGATGTATTAGGGTTAAAGGTTGATATAACTCATGGTAGTGTTATCCCATGGATGCTAGAGAGGTCCCTGTGGTAGGTGTGATAAATGAGCTTCCATATAGATTAGCAGCTTTCCATGATAAAGAGTTTAAAATGAGTGTGGTAGTGGTTTACATCCCACCTAATTATGGTATGTTATTATCATGAAAATGGAGTGCATCTTTGGGAGGTAGTATGTAGTGTGACATGTCTTATGCCACATTTCCCATCGATGGTAAGAATATCCAAGTAATGAGAGAATCTAGGGTTCCACATATGTTGGAACATGTTCCTGAAGATGACACAATTCTTTTCATAGATACCGACATTGGTGGGTTCAAGGTAGAAGAATCACCAAGAGAGATTGAAAGATGTCTTGCACCTATAGAAAATGAAGTTTCATGAATGTCTAATAAAGAACTATGGAAAATTTACTTTGATGGTGTAAGCTCTAAAGAAAGATATGGTGTAGGGATTTTATTATTATCACCTACTGGAAATACTTATAAGTTCTCTTTTACACTATCTTTTGTCTGTACAAATAATGTAGCAGAATATGAAGCTGTGTTATTGGGATTGAGAGTTGCTGAAAAAAATGGAATCAAAAAGCTAATGGTAATTGGTGACTCTAAGCTTGTGATATCCCAAGTAAGAGCTAGGTATACTTGCAAAAATAATAGATTGAGGAAATATAGGAATGTTGTCTAGGATTCCATTGAATATTTTGATGCTTTTGGAATTGATTGGATGGAGAGAGGACATAATAGAGTAGTTGATCTACTAGCTAATATTGTATTAAGACCTGATCATATAACTTTCATAGGAATTTCAAAGGTTGAGATACAAACAAGGCCCTTTATCCCTAACAATGTATAAAATTGGTAGATTTTTAATGATTATGAGGATATCCTTAGATTCCTAAATTGTGCTGATAAATATGAAAGTTAGGAGATTTATTTTAATGGATTTGTAGAGAATAATGATGGAAAAGACACAGTGTTTCGAAAAGAAGTTATCTAATAAAAAAAAAATCCCCAAAGGCCTTGTAGCTCTTGAAAGGGTCTTTGATAGTCAAGATACCAGTAAGGAAAAAATAACTGTTGCTCACCCAAATGACCTAGAAGAAGTGAACTTGGGAACTGAAAATGTCATGAAGAAGGTCTATATAGGAAAGTGGATGAAGCCAAAGGTGAAGGAAATGCCAGTTTCCTTGCTTAGAAAATATAGGCATGTCTTTGCTTGGTCATACGATGAATTGAAAGCTTACAAGGAGGAATTGTTTCAACATGAAATTCCTTTAAAAGAGGATGCAAAACCCTTAAGGAAATAGAAAAAACCAATTAATCCTACTTTAGCTCCCAAGATGCAAGAGGAGTTGATAAAGTTGAGGGAGGTTGGTATTATAAAACCCATTACACATTCTTCGTGGGTATCTAATTTGGTACTAGTGAGGAAAAAGAATGGTGACATAAGACTATGTGTTGATTTTAGGAACTTGAATGTATCCTCATTAAAGGACAATTATCCCTTACCAAACATGGAGGCCATGTTACAAAAGGTAACTAGCTGTGACCTATTGTCAATGATGGATGGTTTCTCAGGATATAATCAAGTAAAAGTGAAGGGGTCTGAGTAGTACAAGACTGCATTTACTACTCCTTGGGGTACCTATGTATATGTAATGACTTGTGGATTAACAAACACTGGTGCCACTTTTTAGAGAGCTATGGATATAGCTTTCTTAGATTTTATTGATTTATTTATGGCTATATATCAAGATGACTTGACCACTTATTCTAAGAAAGAAGAGTATCATTGCATGCATTTAGAGAAAGTTTTTATCAGGTCACTAGAATATGGAATATCATTGAATCCAAAGAAATGTACCTTAGGGGTCATAGAGGGAAAATTCCTAGGGCATATTGTGTCCAAGAAAGGAGTGAGGATAAACCCTAAAAGAGTAGTAGCTATTGACAAGATTCCCCAGCTAAAAAATGTCAAGGGTATCCAGTCATCTTTTGGGAAAATAATTTTTTTGAGAAGATTTGTAACCAATTTTGCAGAAATGACAAGACCTATTTCCAAAATGTTGAGGAAGGGTGAAAAGTTACTTTGGAGTGAAGAGCCTAGTCAATATTTCAAGAAGATAAAGAAAGCTATTAAACAGGCTCTAGTTTTGAAGTCTCCTGACTTCTCTAAACCAATGTAAATTTTCTCTTTTGCTTCTTTTCATACTATTGTTTTTGTTTTACTATGGAAAAATGAGCAAGGTTTTGAAATACCAATTGCATTCTTTAGCAAATATTTACAAGCTGCATAATTGAAGTATGCCACTACTAAGAAATGAGAATATTCTTTGGTGAAGGCTGTAAAGAATTTCAGAACTTACCTACAAAGGCTATAGTTATAACTTTTGTACCAAGTGCAACTATGAAGGACAATTTTACTCAACAGGAGACAACATGCAAAAGGTGTAGATGGATCAACATGATCTAAGAATTTAACATTAAAGTTCAGATTACCAAGTTAGTAAGAGGATAGGGCCTAGCCAAGTTAATGGTAGAGGAAAATTTGGAAGCTAATCAAGTTAATCAAGCTAAAATAATTGATGTTGCACCTCTCTATGATATGAAAACATGTGGATGCTATAGAAGAATTATCTAGTATTTGTAAACTTTGCAATGTCCTACTGATATGGTTGACAATGAAAAAAGAATATTGAAATTGCATACTATCAAGTATGTGATTATTGACAATGAGATATGGCGGAGAAGCTTAGACGAAGTACTTCTGAATTGTATAGATGGAAAAAAAAAGCATTAGAACCTCTACAGGAAATGCATAATGGGGTATGTGGTGGTCATTACATGGAAAAGACTACTCCACACAAGATTTTAAGAGCTAGAATTTGGTGGCCCACTATTTTTAAAGATGCTCACAGGTTTGTAAAAAATTGTGATACGTTTCAATGATTCTCAAGAAAACTGAAGTTCTTAGGAAATTTACCACTTAGACCTATGATGGTTGAAGCCCCTTTCCAACAATGGGAAATTGATTTCATCAGGGAAATACCAGAAATATCTAGTGGAGGTCACTCATGGATTCTTGTTGCCACTTACTATTTTACAAAATGGGTAGAAGCAATACCTACAAATAAGGAAACAAGCAAGGTGGTAGTTTATTTTCTGTTGAATAATATTCTTATCAGATTTGGAGTCCCTCAAAGAATTATCTCAGATAATACTATGTGTTTTAGGTTAGATGAATTCAAGGAATTTTGTGAAATACATGGCATACAAGTTTCTTATTCTTCACCTTACCATCCTCAAGGAAATGGTCAAGCTGAGTCTAGTAATAAGAGCTTGATGAAGATAATCAAGAGAGTTATGGAGAAGAACAAAAAGGAATAGGATTCAAAATTAAAACTGGTACTCTAGGCAGATAGAGTGACTGTAAAGAAGGCTACTAGTTATTCACCATTTTCCTTAGTATATGGTTTGGAGGCAAGATTTCCACAAAATAACCTACTCAAAATGTACAAGTTTGTGTAGGAATATGACAAAGAAACCTATGATGATATGCAACATAAGATAAATAATCTAGTGCAGTTGGATGAGTCTAGGAGGGAAGCTCAAGTTAAAAACTTGAAGATGCAATTGTAGGTTAAGCACTTATATGACAAAAATATCTCCTAGGAAGTTTGAAGTAAACAACATGGTGTTAGCCTAGAATGCATGAGCTGAGGATAAGGGAAAGCATAGGAAATTTGAAGCATTATGGACTGGGCCTTATTTGATAATCAACACTTAGAGAGTCTAAGATTCATATTTTCTTTAGAGCCTAATAGGTGAACATTTTGAACTACTAGTACATGGACAGTTCTTAAAACCATACTTCTCCTAAGTATGTTATCTTCCCTATACATTATATTTTGTATATTATGTATATAGGTGTGGTTTTTTTTTTTTTTTGGTCTTTCTACCTTGTCTAGGTATTTCCCCAGTTTGGGTCCTTTGGTTTTAATCCATATTTTGGTATGCTTCAACATAAGATTCTTGGGATCTCGCCATGCCTTCAAGAGGCATACGTCCCCAGTTAGAGCCACTGATGGAACCTAAATTCTCATGTCCCATCTTAAGCCCTTGTTGCATTTAGGAGGGTTTTAGAATCTATTTCCTTGAAGTAAATTGAGCATTCTATTTTTCTATTGACTTCCTATTGCCCGCTACCAGTCACTATTTAATTTTTTTTATCAAGGAACAAGTTCCCTCATCATGGGTCCAAGAACCTTTGTTATAATGATTTTTGGGTTCTCAAGCCTTATTTTTTATCTATTGTATCATCCTAGGAAGTCCATTCCATCAAAACAACTTATGTGCACGTGCCTAAAATTTTTCACTTAAATTGCACCCTAAATTTTGGGGGTGATTAGCGATGAAGCATCTAAAGAAAGTTTCTCTATAAGAAAATAGTCCTATGTACTTTACTGATATTAATGAAAAGCATGAATTAGGTTGGTGATACATGCTAATTGTCAGTTCAACTATGATTAATCAAGGTTAAAAAGGAATGCAGCATCATTTGCAATAACCTCGTTGTTTTCAAGGAGCAATTTGATAATGGTCGAAAAATAATGCTCATTGCCACCTTAGATGAAGTTTCAATTGCTCTAAGATGAACGGTCCAGATTCAGATCCAAGCTAATAAGTTACCAATTTGATCACATAGGAATTTTGAATCATTAATTTTGCATGCTTAAATTTTCTATTTAAATGTAAGTTGATCATTGTTTATTCACACTATCTTTTCAGTCTACAGAAGAAGTAAGGTGTGTGTAGTAGAGGAGATTGAGGTTTCCTAAGTAGATTTTTAGTGTTTTCATCTTGAGAAAATTGGTATGAGATTAGGTTCTCTGGTCTATTTGGGATTTTTGTTGCTTGAGTTATCTGCAATTATTGAGATTGGGTTGCTTCTCTTGTGGGTCTTAAGTCAATAATTTTTTAATTATCTCTCTACTAGCTCTAGAAAAAATGGGAAAATATGGTGCATCATTTCCACCTATTAGGAGGTCTAGGTGGCTAAGTATGTTTGAATGCCATGAGGACATAGCTAAGAAAGAAACCATGGCTTCTCCTAAGGCTTCAAAGGGTAAAGGAGGGCTAGGGGCCATAAGAAGAAGTTGATTGTGCAGAGTATATACCGCTTGAGGAATAGGACCCTTCCAGGTGAAGTGGTCAAATGCAAAGGAAAGGAACTTGAACTATCAGTGAAGAAGGATAGGAAGAAGGAGAAGAATCACATGGCCTGCCTAGGTAAGCACAACTCTCCTATTGTGCTTTTGGACTCTCCTTCGGATGCTGAAGCTGATACCAACTCAGACTTCAGTGGGAACTTCAACTATTGATACTGATGTTGGAGCAACAGTCTCAATGGGAACTTATTCTATTGATACATATACGTCCTTCTCAACCACTAGAGCCTCAAATTCTCCTTTTATTACTAAGAAAAAATCACTTGTAGATCATGGGAAGAGATCTATTAACCAACCCAAGAAAACTACATTCAAAAACAATGATAAAACCAATAATTCATCTACTGAAATCACCACAAATAAAGCCAAAGTTGAACTAACCCCATCTAATGCATCTCCAGATGCTAAGATATTAATTAAGGTTGCAGTTGGAAAGTGAAAAGCTGAGAGAAAATTTGAAGAAAGCTGAAATAATAGCTTCTAATGCAGAGATGGCAAGAAAGATTGCATTCCTTCAAATTCCCACCCATATTCCAAAGGATTCAATCTCTGGAAACATTGATAGTGAGTTGCAAAAGAAGAAATCTGATGGAAAAACTCCTGGCAAAAGCAGTGGTGGAGATGGAGGAGGTGGTCTAGATCATGAGATGTTAAGGTTGTAGTTAGAAAGTGGAATGCTCAGAGAAATTTTGAAGAAAGCTAAAATAACAACTTCTAATTTAGAGATGGCAAGAAAGATTTCATTCCTTCAAATGTCCACCCATATTCCAGAGGCTTCGAGCTCTAGAAGCAATGATAGTGAGTTGAAAAAGAAGAAATATCATGGTCAAACTCCTAGAAGAAGTGGCTATGGAGGAAAGAACAAGAATGATAAGTCTTATTTTTAAGATGATGAGGGAGGTAAGAAAGGAGGAGGTCATGGTGATAGTGGAAAGGAGAAGGATGGTAGCCACTCTGATAGCAAGCAAGATGATGAACAAATAGATGATCATAGGGATAGACATACTAGGAGACCACTCCAAGTAGATAGATACCACCAGTTGTGTTTCACTAGAATACTAGGCTACCCTAACCCATTTCCTAAAGATTTTAGGCTTTCTCTAGTCAAATTCTCTAGAAATAATGCTCTAAGTTGTGAAGACCATCACAAAGCATTCACTAATGTTATGGATGATTTTTAGTTTGAGGAAAAAGATGTCACGATGAAGTTGTTCATACAATTGGTATAGAAGTTTACCTATTGAGAGCATTGGCTCTTGGGAGGAGTTCAAAAGGGTTTTTAGAGAACAATACAATGACAAGACTGATTCAAGTTTTCTATTGAATCAATTCAATAATATTGTAAAAGGATCTAATGAATATGTTGTTGAGTTTAATACAAGGTTCCAAAAAGCTAGAAAAAGGTTCCCTCCTCATCTACACTTAAATGATCATTTATGTTTGGTAAATTACTGCAATGCTTTTGATGTGAAAATGAGTTACTATTTTCTAGATAAGCGTCCTTGATCTTTAAGAGAAGCTTTTAAGATAGCAGAACATATTGAAAATCTCACCAAAAAATTGTTAAAGTTTGCAGAAGAGATGATCCAAAAAATTTCAAAAGTTCAAAAAAGGAAGAAAAGAGTTTAGGCACTAAAGGGGGGACAATTGAGGACAAGCTTGATAGCTTCATGAAAAATATGAATGATAAATTGTAAGGAAAGAAAAGGCCCAACCAAAAAACTACCAAAGGAATGAAAGACCCCTTAGATTGCAAGACCACCCTCACAATACCAATTGGCATAATGGGAATCATATCTCAAATAATCAGAGAAATACCAAAAACAAATTTCCTCCAGACCCTCTACAAAAGAATTCAGGAAATTTTGTTGAGGATACTCCTTGGTGTATGACTTTCCAAATTCCACATTCCTCATAGCAATTATGTGTAGTAGCAAAAATGGTGGAAGTAGAAGATAACATACCTAAGGAGTGTGATCAGCAATTCCAAAGGTTTGGTTCACCAAATTGAATATAAAGGAAATAGGGTTCCACCTTTTAGGAGATGAAACTAGACTTATGACCTATTTGATTCTTAGCTCATTAGGAAACCAAGATCCAGTAACCAAGTGAGTCAATTGAGGGATGGAGAACTTAGAGGGTTTCCTTGGGTGTGATTAAATGGGTGTTCACCACTAAATGAAGCTTCAAAGGAGAAATAAAAACTCTCATGAATAAAACCCTAGAAACTTGAAAGCATTAAATCAAATGAACAAATAGAAATCAGATAGAAAGGAACCTAGAAAACTGATGGATTCCAAACAATATGTGTAGCTTTGAAATTCTACTTTTTGAAGTGCACTAGGACTCATACACCAGAATGGGTGATTTAGTTTTGCTACAGGAACTTGGGTAGGATCTAGAATTTTTAGGTGACAAAATAGGATCTACAAATAACTAGTAAAAAGGGATGTACTAGGACTTATACACCTAGAGGGGTCATTTAGTCCTAGTATTAAGGTTTCAATAGAACTTTTGTAGCCTCTAGTGATCTCTTGTATCTTTTGTTTTATCTGATGTCCAAGCTCGACAGTCTAAATTTTGTCCTGTAGGTGAGTTTCCCTGAAGATGACAACTTCTTGACAACTTTGACAACTTTTTTAACTTTGTCTTCAAAGGATCTTTGATCTCCAATTCACCTAAATCTACAATCACACATAAGGAAAATTTTTGTTGTGTTAGGGAATAGGGTTTTCCTTTGTCAAACCCCATTTTGGTAATTAAACCTTGAAATGAAATGAAATAGCATGAAGAGATGATGAATGAACAAATGCAATGTTGCAATTCACCAAACCATTGAGCTAAAGGATGCAAACTTGTGTGAAATGGCTCCAATGGATGTGGATCTTGACTCTTAATTGAATACTTGAAAGTTGACTTGAATACTTGTTCACTTGAATTGTGAAACCTAAATCACAAATGTTAGCTCAAAAAAAAACAATATGCATGAAGACTTTGACATGATTCTTGAATCTTGAAAGTAGCTCCAAAATACTTCGATAATCAGCTCTTGAATGCTTTTGAATTCTCTCTTAATCATAAAAATGCTATGGTACTTGAATACTTGAAATTGCAAGGAGAAATTATGTGAAATAACATTGTAAATTTATACTTTTTTATGCCTAATTTCCTAAAATTACAACACTACAAGTCGACATCAGATCTAGGATAATAAAATATGGCCAAGAATTTTATTTAAAATAGGTCTTGGTTAAAGTGGGACTGATATGACAGGTTGGGCGTATGAGTTCCAGTGGCTCAAACCTGGGACACAAACTCCAAGAAGTGTTAAGTTCAATGAAATGTTTAAAATTAGGCCCTGAGATCTAGGAGGAACCGATATGCCCAAGGTGGCATATGAGTCCTAGATCATTGGATCTGGAACAGATAACCTCAAACATTAAATTATGATTTTCCATTTGTTAAATGTCAAGATTATCCTTAGAAAAATTCATCAAATTAGGCTTGTGGATGAAAAATAGGACCAACTAAGGCATAAAGAATCCCATTTTTAATAGGGAGGGCCCAAAAAGGTGTGAAAATGTAAAGGGATACATTTTTCTACACTACACCATCAATATGGAGACACTTGAGCATTGTTCAAAGACAACACACATCATCCTTTTTCCCTCATATTTTTTATGAATAGGAAGGCATCATGCATACCATGTTTGTTATGTTTCTTCCTAATGGGGGAATTTTGTTTGATGCTTTTAGATCATCTTTTGCCTTAAGTGTTGAGAATTTGTCATCATTGCATGAGACTTAATATTGAGGGGTGGTTGTATGGTCTCTCTTCTTATCTCTTATGGGGGGGTTTTTCCTCACATGGGGTTTTGTCATTTTCATTCATCATTGCAAGCATCTTATTTTTATCTCTCTTTTAGGGAGGAGTTTTGTCCCACTAGGTTTTCTCCTTTTCTTCATTTGTGAGAGATTTTTTTTTTTTTTTATGGGTTCCTAACATTTCCTTGAAGTTAGGACCCATCCTTGCATCTTTGCATAATTTTCATAATAAACTTATTCTCCTTGAGTTGCATTACCTGTGTTGGTGAAAATAGGTGTTTTACCTAGCTAGTTCATACTAGGTTCTATTTACATGCAATGTTTACTTAGGTTCTGGTTGAAATTTTTCTAGAAGTCTTAGTTGTCTAGACAAGATCTTAGATCATATCTTATCTAGTTGGACTTTATTTAATGCTTGCATCATAAACCATTTAAAAAAGTTGAGTTAGTTGTCTCATGAAGTACCTTTAAGACACTTGTCATAATCCTATTTAATCCTATATTTCACCTTGGCTATATAAAAAGATGGTCTCATGTGTACAAAATCAATTCATAATAATTCATTGATCAATTGTATGATCATAATCTATCGTTTTCATCCTTTGATAGTGTTAGCAAATGAATCAAACATTATTACAATATTCAAACAAATCTATAGCCCAAGACACAAAGAACAATATTGCTAACAACTCTAGAAAGATCACAATTTCATTTGTGACTTTCCTTTGAATTTTAGAGGTCCAACCCCCTCTTATGATATAATTAGTTTTTGGGTATGCCTTTAACTGAAAAGTAGGAAAGGAAAGAAAACACTAATTCCTAAATATGAAACTAGATCAAAAGAACTTGTTGGTTATTTTTTAAGAACCAAACTAATCTCCAGAATACCTATGGACTTTTCCATTTCCAATAATCAGTACTCCAAAGGGATTGGCCAATGAACGAGTGGAAGCTGCAAAACTTCTACTCCTACACTTTGGCTCTGTAAAACCTAAGAGGGTTATCCCACAATGTATAATCAATAACTTCACATAATTATAATCAAATACATTTTCAATAACAGATACTCCTCATAAAATTGCTCAAGGTCCTAATACATTAAGTAAGTTGGCAACTTATTTATCAATGTTTTATACTTGGAGCATGAGAAGGTAGAACTTCAACACAAAAAAATTACAATGGTATCCACTTGAAAGTTTGTGAATTAAAAGTTATTAGCTGATGAATCAACACAAAAATTGAACCATAAGTATTGTGCATGAACCAATGCCTTTATCCTAAGCACGAAGTCAATATCAACCTATATAACTAGATAATAATTTAACAATAGCAATGTACAATCTCAAGAGATACTGCATTACAACATTCCCCGATTACATTCATGACTAATACTACTTATCAATATCCTAGCACCTGATTCTTATGAGTTAACAATCTCATCCAAGCATTTACATTAATTCATTGAATCAATAAGTAGGAATGAAATCAAACATCCATTGATAAATAATAAAGACAAATAAAAGGAATCCTGGATTACTTTCACTCATAACTCATAGAATGAATAGAAGGAGAGACAATGGCCATGAAATTGGTATTTCTCTATATATACTTTGCTATACTGTTATCCAAATTACATACATAAAAATGAACTCAGAAAACTTAAAGACCAAGAAAACTCTAAAACAAGCTTAGTATTCTCCTTACAATTCACAATGTTAATTGCAAAACAATGAACCCCTACTTTCCGGCCCTAAATTCCTTCTTATAGAAACAAAGGAGAAAAACAAGCCTCAGGGAAAAAAGTACACGTTAAAATCCTATTGGACCACTACATCAAAGATTCTCCCATTCAGTTACAATGCATTCCAAGGAGGTGGGACACATGTGAGAAAATGAAAGTAGTCTTCATTCATCGTTGGAGATCTGGTCTAATTTTCAAAATGGGTAAAACTAAATAGTTACCTCAAAATTTCTTCCCACACACACAAAGTGAAAAGAAGAAAAGCATGAAGAACATAAAGGAAAAGACAAGAGAAAAACCCATGTCTATAGCCTTGTCATCAATTTATCTTTGAAAAATATGCACTATGTTTTTCCATACTTTATCAAAAACCTAATCTATACTAAATCTAGGCTATTTAGTCCATTCTCATCCATCTATTACTCATCATGATTGCAGACATCAAAATTTCAAAACACTAGCATGTGCTAGAACCCACAGTCCTTCCAAGTACATGCTTTTCCATGCTAGGAATTCATCTTCAGTAGGCTAGTCAAAGTTCATTACATCATCATCACTCTGTCTATAAGGTGCATACGTGGTAACAATTTGGCTAGCCTCTTTATCAAATTCTAATGGGATAGTCTCAGCATGGACTAACATATCCAGATTTACTTTTAATGTCTCCATAACAAATATCTAACAAATCCTCATAACTTGATCTAAAATAACCTGATTTGTTTCTTTTCTCCACTCATGTAAAGTTTTAATACTACCATCATCCCTTAAAATGGATGGAAGAAGGCCATGATGAGACTCATGAAAGGATTTTACTAATTCCTTTATTTTTTTCTCTAATGGCTCAATATTTCCTCTGTATCCCTCAATTTTACATGCAAGAACAAAAGTAGGCTTAAATTTTTTAGGTGGATTGGGATCCTACTTAACTCTAATTCCTATCAATATCAAATCCTTCATCCTAGGGATCCAAATTTCCATGAGTGGAATAGCTCTTTCTTTGTCAATGTCAAACATTCTGATGGCATCAACCATGGATGAATAACTATAGTGAATACTATTTAATTTTTTATTCACTCTTCTATTCATATTTTCTAGCACTATTGTGACAATCTTCATATTGGTCTTGAAAACATCTTCATCACGACTGTTACATTTTTCTTTGTATTCATTTAATCGCCTAAGCAATTTGTCCCTATTTATATCCCCTTCTACCTATGTCCCTTCTATTGTACTAGGTTCTACTACTGAAATGGGAACACTTCCCATATTATATGGCACAATTTCCCATGAAGAACTTACATCAGCAGTAAACTCTGGGGATACATCTTCATGCATGGTGGTGGGAGAATCAATATAATTTTACGTGGGATTTATAGGTTGTAACCTTTTCAACACATCATCCAATAATGTAACCTTTATCTATAACTACATATTATCCTACTCAAGATCTCCATATTTAACCAATATATTATTCAATTCTATCCTAAGCCTATTTTTTTCTGCAGTCGCAGACTCCACAGTGGCCCTTGTGAACTGCACAACATGAATTGACATATTTGCAACTTCTAAGGCTGATGTGTGTAACACTCTATCAAGCCTCCACTGTAGTTAGGTGTAGGCTCAACAATGTCAGGCTTTCTTGTGCTCAAGGCTAGAGACCATATATCTAAAGCTTCCCATTCCTCACTAAAAGAAAACCCTTTCAATGCAAGTGTAGTTTCTTCTTTTGTACCATAGAGAGGTCTATCACATTTATTGATTATGTTGAAAGCTATGGTTGAAGCTAGATCCCATTCTGGTAGTAACAAGATTCCTCTAGTTCTCACCAATTCTCGACCTCCTTTGCAGTCATTTTTTGAAATCTGGCTCTCATTTCATTTAGCACCCTTTTCTCAATGATAGCATCAGGCAGTTCTAGATGGAGACTTCTTTCCATAGCCAAACCCTTTACATACTCATCTCTTTTAGCTTTATATGAAAATTCCATAAAATCTTGAGAATTTATGAATGGGTCATCATCTAAGAACTTGGCACATGCCTCAACCCACATATGATCACTTCCATTGAGCCCTCTAAGATCAACTTTAATCAATCTTGTTCCCAATTGATTTGATTCCCTTGCTACAAAACTAGTGGGCGCTCCCTCTTGCATTTATGGTTCTGACACCCAAATACCATCAGAGCCTTCATCATCATAGTCCACTAAACTAGTGGCCTCAATCTTTCATCTTTTCAATGGTGGCTCTTTGTGTGGTATTTCACTAGATGATGGATCTAATAAATATTCACAATTTTAGGCTCCTCTGGCCTTGGTGGAGATAGGGTTGGTATTTGTGGCATAGGACAAGGATGCTTGTCCTCTTCTTGCTGAGAGGGAACTCAGGCTTCATCAAATTTCTTTTCCTTGCTCTTCCTCCTTGTAAAGTATTTTATCTTTGGTTCCTCAAGGGCTTGTGATGTAGACTCTTCTCCCATAACAAGGATTTCTCTTCCACATTGTTCTTCTACAATTGGAGATTTCCCTTTATCCTTACTGATTATCCCTTTAGTTTCAAGTTGGCCTACAATTGAATCAAAATTCCTTGTTACATGCTCCACCTTCTGTATTAAATACTCAGCCTTTAGGAGGACCTTGAAATTAGGTTCTTCCTGATTTATTTTTCTTTGTATCTTAGTGAATGCAATCCATGTTGCTAATCTCTTTTCCTACTCCAAAGTGTCTAATACATTTCTTATTACATCTTCTAGATATTGGAAAATGTGGACATATTTGTAGCTCTTGTTTCTCTGATTCAACCAAGCAATAAAACCTTCAGGATCATATCTAACCCTCTCAATTGTCATCTTCATGCAATATGTTTTGATTATTTCAAGGATGTTATCCCATCCTCCTTTGGTTATTACAAAAGTAGAGAAACAAGTGTATAAAGGAAAGAAAGTTTTTTTTCCCTGATTCAACAAATGCTCATTTTCTACATTTCCTAGTTGCCACATAACCTCAAGGAAACCAATTCTATCTAGCACAAACCTCAACAAAAAGTGAGGTGCCACCTTGGAACCATATACTCTTAAGATAGTGTAATTAGGGTGTGAAATAACATATCCCCAATTATGATAAACTACTAGCTCAGGCATTCTCTCCTTCGGTCTTGAGAAATCATGTAGTGTAGTTAGAATTCTAGGTAACTTCACAATCAAAGTTCTCTTAGTTTAGAAGAAAACAAATTTTAGAATGTGACATAATCATATGTCCTATCATCTTTGTCCAAGACTGTGGTCTAACATTGCACTAGCAAATCCAAGTCAATATTGTGTCCAAAGTAGATTGCACCCTTGTACAAAAACTTGTGCATCAGTAGTCAATACCAGCTGAATCTTACCCCCAATTCACCTTTCTTCAACCTTATTAGTCCCTCATGCATTCTTTCAGAAAGAAATCCTACATAATCATACACTGCACAATATTGAGGATGTTGAATATGGGCAGCCATATACATCCATGCCATTGGCATTCCAAAGATAGGATCATAACCAATTATCTAGAAAATGGAATAGAAAGTCCTTTTGAAATAGGGAACAAAGTATTTGATAGGGAAAGGCTCTTTATCATGTGACCCTATTACAATATTTCATCATACAATTTCTGCTAGAAATATTGGCTAGATATGGACTCTGAATGAAATCTTGGTTTTATCATAGTCTTGCTTAAGAGCATCTTCATTTATCTTGTGCATTTCATCAATCCATTCAGTAAGCTTGAAAACAAGACCCAATTCCTCTTTAGTGATCTTAACCATTTCTTTCCCATCATATGTTCTTATAGTCCTCATGACGAGATCATAATGAGTAGCTATTGCCTTAAGCAAGTCGACATCCACATAGAAATTTAGCACAATTAACTTTCCTAGGTCATAGTTCCAAGGGTTTCCTATTGGTGTACTCATATTTTTATTTCCGAACCAACTATAAAACAACTCCCATCCAGTATACAACAACTTAGCATCCCTAATAGAGCAGCTCCTATCAAACAAACCCTCTGCTATTTGAGAACCTCTAGGAATCAATTGGCCTTTAGGTTTGTCACTAGTTGAGGGTGGTAACTGATCCATAAGGTCTTTATTAAGAGTTCGTTTGGGAGTGGAAGCCTTCACTTTAGACGAAGACACTTTTACTTTAGGAGCCATAATGCAAGAAGTACTACAAGGAAGGGTTTTCTTGGTTTGACTAAACAAGGCCTATGACTTTTATGAGGGTTTGGCACAAATTAAGCAAATGCAGAATCAAAAAATTCAACTTTATGAGCATCAAACCTTAACAATTCTAAATCAAGAAAACCCTAATAGACTTAAGCTTGAGAAATTTTAACTTATCAATAATGCTAAAAGGAAAGCAATAATTGACTTACTAGTTTTCTCGTGGGTTGACAACCCTAGTTCTAACATCAAAAAATATTGAGAAACAATAGCATGAGCTCCGTTAGTGTATTGAGTATACTTTTTAATGCTGAATTATGCCTTTAAGATAAACATTAATAATTATGAAATTCCTTACTTTTGTAGCTCAATGTCCTTTCAGTTATTAAGGCTTGCTTGCATGAACTACAATATCTTGCTTTCCTTCAACTAGGTTTTTGAATACTATCCATTTATCTTTAGGAGAGTGAATTGATTCATGATCCATATTTGACTAGTTTATTATGAAAGATCCGACTGTGCACAACCACAACACTTGTCAAATGATAGGAGGCCACATGGAAACACTTGCTTGTACTACACGGGCTACACCATCTCTTTGTCATTATAGCTCTGATCCATGTGTCCTTTCCCCCAGGCCCTATGAGTGCTAACTTGTGCACAACTTTCATCAATGGAAAGACGGGGAGAGACTGAGATTAGATCTCTAGGCCTCATCATACACACTCCTTAACTAGTAGCAACTTTTTTATTTTGTGCTTCTCAAAATGACTCCACACAGCAGATGTCTGCTTCCTCATTCGAAATATGGTAGGAAAGATGGGGCCCCATGGGATGGCGGGGAGTGGCCAGATTAACCCATGTCACCTACTATCGATTGTTGATTTGGTTGAAACTCAATAATACTAACTCTTGGGCCCATCATAAGCGAAGATAAGTGGCTACCACCTGCTAGCCCATGGGATTATTTTAATAATCAAGGAAAACATATGGGCACATGGGGAATGGTCTAGATGCATCCACCTCATCTATCTCCCACTGTTGATCTTCTTTGACAATTAGCTATATACCTTATCAATGATGTCCGACCTAGAAATCAATCGGGACACATGGCTTTCACTAGTGATCCTGTATGAATAAAATAATGAGAGACAAAATAGAATGGGCATGCAGACTATAGTCCATATTTTATGCAATTGATTGAATGACATTTAGGGGTCCATATATCTACACATGTCAAAAATGTTAATCCAAAAAGGGCCCCGACTAGGTCAATGGGACCATAACCACAACATAGAAGACTTAAGAATTTTGAATGGGAAATATTAAGCCCAACTTAGGAAAATTTCAAAATAATGGTCCAACAAGATCAATCGGTGAAACAGGATCAAAGGCCTAGTCACTCAATGGGTTTTTATGTCAAAAGTCATGTCATAAAAGATTGATAACTAACACAAGGAGTCAACAAAGAAATAAAACCTAGGAGATGACATACACCCAAAGGGTTTTTTGAATGATACTTAGGTAAACCTAAAACCCTTATATAGTGGAAGGAGATAACACCCATAGTTTATTGAATTTAGCAAGATTTTGGAAATGGAACACATAAATTTTTAGGGTTTCCATCAAAACTGAAGAGACCATTAATGCTAAAGCATAAAGACTCAAACAAAAATGACCAATGGGAAAGATATCAGAGAATTTATATGATTACAATAAATGAATATAATAGTAAGATGATATTCTACACAAAAAATAAACCTACATCATCCATTTCAACCAATAGACCAATACGATGAACATCATACTTACAACTCATAACTCATAGATTAAGAGAAATTGAAATCCTAATTCAATTTAGAAATGTTCCTTTCTTTCTCAATTACATCACAATGCACCTAAAGGAAATCCAGACCCTTATAGATTCATCTTAATTAGACTTATTGGATAACTCTAATATCCCAATCTTAGCAATTAAAGTAATGGCCATTGGGTTGAGCAATGATTTCTTGATAGCTAATCTCCATTGATAGACTAAGAGAATTAATATTTAAGGAAAAATATCAATATGTTGTATCTTTGGTTATATTTAGCAGTTAGCTAAAGTGCTTCTTGTTCAAACACCTATTGATGGCTATTCATACTTGCCAATGGTGCAAGTTTTCGGGCTTGATTTAAATGATAAATGCATTTCTTCATAATTCCATGTCTCTGAGCATCTAGATGAAGAGGCAACTTGAAATATTTCAAAGCAAAACTAATTCTTGTAATAATGTTTTTAGCACATCAACATTTAATTTTTAAGCCATATCACTGCCCTTTCATTTCCCCAATCCCAAGGAAATCTAGATTAGATTGGTTTCCTATTTTCTATAGATTTGGTGAAAACGAACCTCATTTCACAATTCAAGTTGCATTCCTAAAAATTGCGAGTGTTGAGAGCGACAGTTCCTCAAGGATTGAATACATTGTGATTCAAGAATTTAATTGTAGTCCCTTATTTAGGTTGTTGATGAACCAATGAAGGGAGGTATTCACAATTCAAAGTGGGATAGAGGAAGAGGTGGTGTGTAATATCTTGGGAGAGATCTTCCTGAACCACATTCATGTTCATAATGTAGAGCTCTTAGAGGGCTTCATATATAATGTGATTTGTACCTCTAGAAGGTGTGATTGTGGAGTAAGGGCAGAAAGAACACCTAGTTCAACCTAAGTACTAGAATAGAGTAAGAGTTCCCATTGGAAGACTAAGCCAATTTCTCAAGACCGACCTCATGGGTGATACCATATGCATCACTACCATATCCCAACATGAGATTATAGAGGAAGTGATAACTCTCCTTTATGTAGGGTTGGTGTGAAATAGCATGGGGCTATTTTCCCACTTTATCCAATCTCATGAAAACCTACTTTCGCTAGCCTAGATTGAGTGCCTACATGAGGTGGTGGAAGGGATACGTGTTCTAATATTTGTCCTTTATGTTTAAAAATAGTATGCCAACAATTTATTTTTTAAAAGCATAAACATGATTTTTGTAACACCAAACACTTAAATATAAATATAATATAATATGAATCTTTTCATATTCTGGTGTTGTCTCCTTCTTTTTTCAAAGCATTCTTCCCTTTAATTTATCACCACATTTGATAATGATGTATGTGTATGTTAAATTTAGATACATATATGTGTTTTTTTCATGGTTGTAATTATTTTCCCAAACATTTATCTCACAATGTTGTCGCTCATTAAATAAGTTACAAAAATATCTTTGAAATCCATCACAAGCTTGGAAAATCTTACCCTTAACCATCTTTTTTCTTCTTTTTGAAAGAGACATATCTATAATCAATGAAAAAGAAGTTTCACAAAACCCTGTCGGATACCAACAATGGTTTCCAAACCTATTAAGAATCTCGATCACACATGGAATTTCCTTTCAATTTTTCTTTACCAATAAACCTTTAAAAAGGTTATAGAACTTTAAGTATAGATCGACAATCTTCAAAACTTTTAGACCTAAGACTTCCCACAAAGCTTTCAATGTTTCAAGGGGTTACAAAATCTTCATAAAAGATTGACAACATAAAGAAATAGGGGATGAAGGATAGACTTCATAAGGGATTTCGGCATGAGAAGGGGTTATAACAACCTAAGTGATACCTATTGAAGTTTGTAAACTTGAGAAAATATCGACAAATCCCATACTTAGGAAAATTTTCAGATAGAGGTGACGATTTTGGGGGTAATGAACAAAACTAGAGTAACAAATAGAATATCAATATTTTATCATATATGATCTCTCTTGTGCTTTCATGAAGTTCCTACATCTTGGCTGGCTACAATATTCAACCAATCTTGCATGGTGTAGAATATTATATACCAACTTTTACAAGTGTTGATTCATATGTGTGCTCTTAGTTTTCCTTGTGGGTGATAACTTTTTTTCTCATTAGATAGGAATGTGTCTTAATGGTGAAGGGTCGAGAAAATAATAATTTAAATCACTTTATTTGTCCCTCAATAGTATACTAGAAGATTTATGTCATTCTCACTCTTGTAGTTCATCATAACTCTTATCAAATTTTATGAAAAATTGAGCCTAATCAATTATTATAGAATTACACTAGCATAGACTCCAAGTTAGAAATGTGTAGCAATGAATTTAACATGATTTATATTAAGGGATGTAAAACTATTTTATCATTATTTGTATATATGCAAATTCATTCTATATGCTTAATTAGGGTAATTTAGGTCAAGTCGTGGCTAACAATATGCTAGGAACTTAGTGTCAAATATTAGGAGTACATCATATAGTAGGTATGGATATTGATAGCCTAACTTTAGTTTAGCATTTATCTTTAATTATCTTGTCAATGACCTCTAAGAATACCCTTCTAATTCAATAGAACTTTAATTGAAGGGAGTTTCATACTTCTATTAACTGGTCCTTATTTCTTACTATCTAATTATGATATTTTTCTCCATGATTATGTTGATATATATCCCCAATCTTGAGTATTGAGTCTACCCTCTATAAATAGAATAATTTCAATGATATCACAAAAATGTACTTTTCACAGTAAGAGGTGACCTTTTGAGGTTTGGAATCTTCATGGAAATATGAGCGATATCATGTATATCTTTCCATATTTCCTTTAGATAAAATTAATGTTTAAAATTTTACTTCATGTTCAACCAATGTACTTTCTCATCACACAAACACTTGGAGATAGAGTTGTAGTAAAATTTGGTATTATTTTACATTTTATTGTAAGATGAGATGGTACACATGTTATTTATGGGGGGTTTCTTTCACCATCATCTATTTAATCTCTATGTTTTTAGAGATCAAAATCCTATAACTAATAAAGTATGATCTGAAATGAATATGATTTTTCTTATTAAATATGTTTTGGGATAAATAAATATTTTGATGTTGGAGAATTTTTAGGAGGTACATCCATTTTCAAGTTGCAATATGCATGTGATCATTAAATTAGAGGACTTTGTACATTTTGGAAAAATCACTAATCTTAGCAATCAATAAAAGTGTCATTAACATAGTGAATTCCCCATATATTGTAGAAAAATCCCCCATACTATGGTGATATCTCCTATACCATTATGAATGCACAATTATTTCTCCAACGAAATTAATGGATTTAATACATAATATCATGGTGTGTAGTGACTTTCTAGATCATGAAAATCTACAATTTCTCTACTTTTATGTTTACTTCAACTCCTAGTTTGTGGGAGAGTCTATTTATATATTTTAATGGTTAGATTTTATAAGCTCAATTCTTGACTCTGTTGTTGAGAGTTGTGATATATTTTCTTTATTTTTTCTCGTGTATCATGAGTATTGTAATAGTAGAGAGATATTAGAGTTCATTTGAAATTATTATTGGATATTTAGGATTTGACATCTTGTTGGGTCCCTTGTAGAAGGTACAAGAGGCTATGAATCAATATTTGTAAACCATTTTTTTTAGCACTAAGTGTATGCTTGAATTTTAGTATAAAAACTTTCCCACAAGGGTTTCCTCCAAGGTTTCTCGATTCTCAGTTTTATGATGTTTGAATTATCTTAGAATGTATATTATTTTCTAATTCATTTCATTACGTTTTTATTCACATTATTTGAAAAATTCAAAACAAAAATATCTATTATTGATAGGTTAGTTAAGTAAAATCCTCATTGTTTATGGAGCAAATGGAATTCCAAGCCAATTCCAATCACAAGGGCACTAATATTTTAAAATTCAGATTTAGGAGATATGATCATGCTATAAACCTAGAATAACACTAAAAATGAAGAAAGTGGTCTTACTTTTATAAATTTTAAGGATGTAATTAAATTGTATTATAGCTCAAGTAGGAATAAGACAAGGTATGATTATGAAATTTATCATCATGATCACATTTTTACTTAACTAATTTTAAATTGTTTTTGGCCACTTTTTGGTACCCATGTCCATATACATACCCATGAGGTGAGCTATCATAAAAAAATAGATACTTTTAATGGAGTTATTTAGATCCCAAATGTGAGATTCTACAAATAGATGTGAGATTTCTTGCAAGTATGTATCATAATGTGGTCAATCATATGGACATAATAAATAGGCATGATAAACATTCATGGTCTATTGAAATAAGGGTAAGTGTCTCTATATTTGTTTTTGTAATATCCACAATGTAAAATAGACCTAGGGAACATCTAAATAGATGGATGCTCAACTAAATATCTTGACAACTACCCAACTATGGTCCTTGTAATGATAAGGGAACATCCCACACTCTATGTGTTAATATTTCCTTAGAAATAGTAAGATAAATGATAGGGATTGGGGTTGGAGGAATCACTCGCTGATTCCTACCTAGGCCTTTCCTTATAAGAACTTCTTGGTGCTCTGCTTCACCAATCTAACCTATAGGCCCTTCCTCATGGCTAGGTGCCCCTGGTTTGTCTGACCAACCCCTCTTCTATCAATAAGTTGTCCTTCTACCAAGCCAACCTTGGTGCTTGCCATATACTCTCCATTGGCCCTTACTCTTCCCTAAAGACCAAATAACCTCAACCTTATGCTAGGTTCTTGCAGGGGTGTGAGGTGTTGTAAGGCTTCAAAATGACCAAGTAGGGTTCTTAAACAACCACAAGGTTCCAACTTTCCATCGCTTTCACACTATTCCTTTCCTAGGGTTTGAAATGGGCTACAAGCCCTAAACCCTAATTAGGCCTCTGAACAGAGATCAATTGTCTTTTCCTTCTAAACCCACCAAAGAATTAGGTTATTTTGTTAAGAATTAGTGTTTCTCATGCCCTCACCTCCAATATTTTTAGGGTTTCAAGCCTACTTAGGCCATACGCTGTCTAGACACCAAAATGGTCAAGAAACTAGGGTTTCTAAGCTTCCTCACTACTGTTTCATACTGTCAAAGAATTCTCACTCTAGACGAACTGTTAGGACCTCCTCCTGACCTCCAAGCATAGCTAAGACCCTCAAGAAAATTCACAAAAAATAATTTCTCAAAGATCTCTTCTCCCCTGCAAGTTATGGATCTTTTTCTCCAAGTCTGCCCCAACCGGACCTGCACTGGCTCGCCTAGGGCATCATCATGCTGGCAGCTCCTGCACTCAAACAAAACCTACAAACTACCATATTTACAATGAGGGATCCTAGACACAAATCCCAAAAGGCAGTACAATTTGTACGGTGGGAAGGTGCTCTAGGACTCGATTCTTCCAAAACTGCCTGTTACATGCCTGAAAAAGACAGAAAAGAAACTATATACAAACAGAGAATGCAAATAGTCTACAAAGGTAAATGAATGGCACACCAAACTAGTACAGAGTTAACACTACATACTACCAACAAAATAACAGTAGAGTTATTTCATTTAAAGCTCAATATAATCACAAAACACAGAAAATTATCTTTTTGAACGTTGTTTTCCTCAGCTTCTCAAATGTCACTTCAAAAATAAAACCTCTAACCCTATTCCATGTTCAAGGCATGCCTTAAATAGGCCTTCAAAACAACTTAGAAGCTTGGGTCGAGCTCATAGATGACCTAATGGTGAGTGTTATAAAACACACTGTGTTTTCTAACCCCTCGTCAACTTTTGACAACTTAGCAAATTGATGTTGCAAAACTATTTAAGACTTGTCACCTTCCTTCCCAAAGTTCAAAAACAACCCAAAGCACCCAACACAATGGTCAACATGACCTTATGAAAAACAAAACCAAAACTAACCCTTTAGGTTTCTTCTTTACCTAGGAAATTGCCTGTCTTCCTTAGGTGCTCCTGCACCAATAAATTAGTCAATAAAATTTCATTCTTGTCTAACCATTAATTATTTTTCTAAGAATCACTTCGATCAAGAGAAAATGTATAGAGATAGGTCGGGAGATTCTACTATGTGCAATTATTATTAACCTCTTTTCACCAAAACTCAAAGTTTTGGTGATTCAATGTGACAACATAAGTGTTGATTATAACTGAAAAAATATTGAAGTTCCCCGAGAAAATTCATTGCAATGCTTCATATTTAATGTGATTACAAATATTATAATAATGTGTTTATAGCTCTACAATAATTTTATATGATTTCAAAAAATGACAAAGGATAATTATAATATGATGAAAATGTTAAATTCTACATGAGATATTATCTAAAGTATAAAAAAAATCTAAAATCCAAGTTGTGGATAAAATGGTTATGCTTAGTTGAAGTTCTCTTTAGGCAAGCACAAAAGTACATGTCTTATAGTGCTTGATATGGTATCTATTACTCACTACCTCAAATCATGGTAGTAGTTGTGTAAATAATTAGTCACTTGAATGGAACTATGACATCAACTAACATGGAATAAATGATATAAGTAGTTTAATTAACCGCGACTCCAAGGTGGTCACTAAGTCATGATGTTGACATGTCTAATCTTAGGTACAAAATGCACTTGCTAGGACAATAAAACATAGTTGCCATGTTGGTTGGTTGAACTACACAAACACAAAAAGAAGGTGGCTAAAATATGGAAAAGTGCCTTGGCAATGTAGGAAACAAGTGACTACTCCACCCTACGTACAACACAAGGCATATGTTAGTGCTATTACATTGTTTAAGTACTTCAAAAAAAAATTGAACATTTATTACTTTACTTTGGACTAAATATCATTGAGTATAATTCAAATTAAAAAATTCTAACAAAAATCAACACAAAATTGCTAAGAGAATTTCTAACCACATTTCGTTAAAAACCATTGAAAATTAAAGAACTAAAAATAATAACTTACAACTTTTGAAACAGAAATCAAATTTATCTCGTTTCCCTAATATCATTAAACTTTCACTCCACAATTATGAACCCTCTAACTCCTACATAAGTCTCTTTCCTAGACATTCATTACAGAAAGAAGACCATTTACTTGAAATGAGCACAATCCACTAGAGGAGGTCCTGCCGAAATTCCTAAGGTATAGAGCTATTATTTGAGGTTTCAGGCTTGTTCGGGAAGTGGCCATGGAAGATGTCCAGACTCGCAGTAGAATCTAAATTTTTGGAAGGCTTGAATGCCATCCATTGAAACATTGTAGCGGCTCAAAGTTTCTCTCAGCTTTCTCCATTCTTCTCGCTCCTCCTCTTCATCCTTCGCCTTACTTTTACTGTTATTTCTTGCTTTATGTGAAGCCTTCTGTTTCTCCTTCGCCTTACTCGTGCCCTTTCGCAGAGAGCTTTCTCCCTCCTCATCTTCTTCTTCACATGAAGCTGAAGCGTCTCTCAGCTGCTTTCCTCGTTCTTTTTCCTCTTTGAAAACTTTCTTGATGATCACTTTCAGCATATCCTCCACCTCCTCCCCCTCTTGCAAAACCTTTACTATCGCTGACTTCAGCGCACCTTTAAGATCGCACTGCTCCATGTGTTTTCGCTTTCCTTTCTTGGACCTCTGAAGCCCTTTTATTTGTAAGGAATGCTCTCGTTTATTCTCTCTTTCTTGGCTTCTTTCTTCTTTCAATACATCTCTTAGCACTTCCTTGAGAAAATCCTCTTCCTTTGTATCGTCCTCGCTGGAAATTGTTCTCATGTTCTTCTCGGGCAAGTTGCAACTTGTCTTCTCCCTGTCTGTCTTTTCTTTGCTGGCATTATTTCGTATAAAATTGTCTCTCTTCTTGTCAGCTGGCCACCTCTTATCGATATAATGGTCAACAATCTCTCTCAAGGAAGGCCCACTAATCTCCTCTATAACTTCCCGTTTCTGAATGTCACGTACCATAATCCACTTCCTTAAAACCCCAAGGTCGCTCCATTCCTGCATTAGTGCATATAAAGAATTTTGTTTTTTAAGGTTATCAGAAATAAAATTTGTGTACAAGGAAATAAATAAACTACCACTGTTTGTTCTAAGTGAACACCTTTGAGATAGGATTTTAAAAAATTAAGACACTGCCTTACTTGTACAAGAGTTGTTATGAGGTGCTTCCAACGCCAGCAGACGAAATCCCATGCACTCAGTTCAACCTGCCATCCTGCCAGTCGCTTCACTTTGGGGTTTCTACACAAAATATTCCATGCTAGCCGATGGTACGCCAGCAAACATTTCCACTCTTGGGGATTTCTAGTGCGCGTGAATTCAGCATTAAAAAAGTAAAAAGCATTCTTTTCTCCTTCACTGTATTCAGGAAAGAGCATATCAGTAGTTATTGGGAGTGGATCCTGAAGCCATGGCCCACTCTCATTGTCGTTTCTCTCTTTCTGAACGCCACTATTCTGATTGTTCTTACCTGAATGCAACACGTCAAGGCATTATTATGGTGTTCCTACCTGCAATGCTAACTATTTTTCCTTCTTGATAAGTAAACATGATTCAGAAACTCATAGGAAACAGAGTTAATATAATATACCCAGCTCAGTAAACTTGAAACCTGCGAGGCTTTTGATTGACGGTTCATTGTCGGTTGTCTCGGCTATTTCAATCTTTGTTTCTTCAATTCCCGAACCTTTTGCTAAAAATCAGTTTCAATTAAAATAGATT
The DNA here is from genome assembly GCA_007258455.2 of Sequoia sempervirens. Taxonomy (NCBI): domain Eukaryota; kingdom Viridiplantae; phylum Streptophyta; class Pinopsida; order Cupressales; family Cupressaceae; genus Sequoia; species Sequoia sempervirens. Next base: position 486,178,665 of record VDFB02270651.1, on the reverse strand, counting down.
GTGAATTATGCGACCGTACATTACACAAATCATCGCCTAAAATGCGCTGTATTTGAATTGAATGATCTATTCACCTGATTTCCCAATTGTTACTTGCCATTCCGTTTTTACAAATCCTTGTTGGGCAGTATCTGCTAGGAAAAGCAACGTTCTTAAGTATAAAGGCCACATTAATTCATCACTACAGTCAGGTATAGATCCTAAATCTACTAGCTTTTGTTCAGCTTAAAAAGATTGCATCTGGAATATTTTCACCTGAAAAGTTGCGGGCTCTTTCTTGTTTAGCTCCAGATTCTGCCAGAGATTCCATTGCTTCTCCTCCAGCTCCAACGATATTGTTGGAATAAAATATTAATCTCTACTAAATTAGTGATCTATGTGATGCTAAATTGCACATATATTACCCAAAATGCTAAATTGCCCATATTAAATTCATTGCTACAGGTAGGCAGAGACCAACAATTTCCTCTTTTCTGTTATACTTAAAAGCATTGCAACTGGACTATTTTCACCTGAATGCTGCACACATAACCTTGATGCAAGATTAAAATATAAAATATGTTTAATCCCAACTGATAGAGTCAGAGAAAATCACCTAATTTAACTTTCCTTGCAATAAAAGTTCCCATTTGAAACTTTGGATTCACTTTTCTACCCCCATAAGCATTGAGCATTTCCGTTTGTGCTGCTGGGACGATAGACCCTTTCCTACTATCTGACATATCTAGCTGGCACTGTAAAAAATGCCCGAACTCCGAGTTACTGGGCTCGGGTAGGTCTAGTGGCAGCTGAATTATCTTCCTTAAATATTTGTCTGCTAAGTCCTCACTTGACTTATTTGGTTTGCTTTTCTTGTCCCCAAACTTTCTTATTATTGCCTTCTCAATCATGCTCTTATCCATGCCCAAAATAACGTTGATCTCGCAAGTAGCTAAAACCAGATGCACTGCTGACAATATCTGCCAGTTAAAAGTGCTACAGAAATTCAGAAAACCAGAGATTCAATATTTGAGAATTATAACAATTGCAAATAGACGTGTTTTTTGAGGTTATACCTGCAGAATCACATCTTCTTGGCAACGATCGAGATCGTCGACGAAGACTACTATCCTGAGATCGTCCTCGAAAGCAGGGGGGGTCTTGGGAATCATTGTTCCTGGAACATAGTTATCATCCCAACTAAATGTAACGCAGCACCATAGAAAAGCAAACGCCTTCCACACCCAGGAGGGTCTATAATAGAGTTCAGCTTTCAAAAACTTGATATCAGAAATAACCTGCTGATGATAGCCAAGCTTTTGGCTGTGGTCTGGCAGACATATATAATCCACCACTTGAGAACTGATTGGTTTCATAAAAGGCATCACTGACTTCCCGACACCCCAAGCAGTTGCAATCATCGATGCTGGTAGACCTCCGTATTTGAATTTCTTTATAGTTTTATGTTGGGCTGTATCAAGTAGCAACCATACAATGGTACTGAACCAGATGGCCATCAACACTGCAAGAAAGCATGGGATGACCACTCCAAAGCAGATGCTGTTTCTATGGTTTCTCCAATTATATTTCCAACTAGTCCTTAGCTTATGCGCCACCGTCATTGTTGCCTCTAATTCTTTTGTGATTTCTACTGCTAGGCCTGCCCATGCCTCGGATTTATTCCTGTATTGCCAGGCATTATACCATACAGTCAAAATGGAAGGTATAGTCCCCTGCATCGAGTCTTCTTCTTCTTCATTTTCTTCAAACTGAATCTCAGCAGACCGAGAACAAATACGAAAAGTTAAAAATTGCATATAGATTAAAATGGAGTCATCATCTACTTAAGAAATTTATAGATATAAATGTTTGTAAGAAAATTTGTTAGTATATCCTCGTTGTAGGTCTAACATTCTACAATTAGTTCTCGGTCCTGCAGTTCGAGACATCGAAGCTCTCTTAAGTACCATTTCAAGTTTTTAATTCTGTAAAATAATTTTTGAACTGAAAAAACAATATAAATTTGTAGCAATGTATAGGAAACTATGGAATACAGATTATGGGCAGTCCGGTTAAAAAATTCAATTAGTAAGACAATTAATATAGGTCTGCTTACCATATCGCGTCGATCCATGACGGCCAGTGACTTAAAAATTCCATGATATCTGGGTTGATAATTTCCTAAAAAAACATATAGAGGATCTCTCACCTGCAGCAATCCCTACATCATTGTACGGAGTAATTAGTAACCCCGTGCATCGAGTATAAGAGTGAGAACTGTTTAGACAATACCTACTACAAATGGAAATGATTATAGTTAGAAATTACGAGAGTTACCATATATTAGAGGTTGTGATTATTATATAAAAAAATTATTTAAGTTAATTATTAGCACCATACACATAAGTAGAATTAATATATTAGAAATTGAGCATGCGTAATCTGTGTTAATTCTAACGGTTTTTTACAATAAGTACATTATAAAGAATTTAAGGGAAGATATATTAAAATGTATAATAATTGAGAATTTATTCATTAAAAATAAATGATAATCATTATAATAGTTTATATATAAAATGTTATGTTACATTTCATTAAATTTCATGTCTTTATATTTGCAATTTGCATCTTCATTTATGTTTTACCTTATGTTAATAGTCTATATAAGATTTAGTTTAATGGGTACATTAAATTTTTTTACTATCCAATTATACCTCTCTCCCTTGCCCTATGATAACTATATATATTTCTTTGTTATGGTGATGGTGCATTGATTATGATATTTTGATTTTTTTAGCTTTGGGATGAGAATCTGATATCTTTTGAGTTTTTATGAGAAAATCAAGTGTGGATCTTTATCAAGTGCATTATGTGTTAGGTAATTAGGGATTGAGCTCAATGTATATGTATAGTAGGGCCAAGTTTATTTTATTAGCAAGCAGAGATTTTTTTTCTACTCAACTCCTATGTTCTCAACTTATGTTGTAACTCCTCTTCTTATTGCAGCATTGTGGTTCCTTCACATTACCAAGTGGGTTTGGTCAGTAATTTCCCCACTCCTCATTGTTCACTACACTATTTTTTTTATATTGAGTAAAGTAGTTACAAAAATAAAAACTACCAATAGGTAGTTGGAAAGGATACCTAGACTACCAAGAATTACAAGTAGCCACTAGAGGGCTAAAAGAAAGATATAATACAAATTCATTTCATAAACTACAAACTACTCGACATTGACCAATCTTGTTATCGAACTAAAACTACAAAACTCACTCTTGGATTTTCTAAAGCAAATCTATGACCTTTACATTCTTCTTGCATAATACTTGAAGTTGTGAAAAAAGAGAAACCACTTGAAAAAAGATGTCAAAGTAAAGCCTTAAAGTGCTAATTGCCTAATATATTTGTTAGGAAATATAGCAAAACATTTGGTTTTCCAAATATTCTTTAAAATGATTTATCTAATTGAATCAACAATCACATTGTTATGCATACAAAAACCAAAAATAACTTCTTTCTAATTCAACTCATGACAAAAGAATGACATAAAAGTTCCCAAAAATAGTTTTTTGTTACTTCTTAACAAATGTGCAATCCCAGAAGATATGTTTCATATTTTCAATACATTAGAAAAAGGGGTAGATAATTGGTTGAACCATAATAAATTTCAATATATTCCCAACAACTAGCTTGCAATTTAAAATTTTCCAAGCCAACAATTGTGTTCCAAAATCAACTTTTGATTTCCAAATTTGTGCACTCATTATGGTCCAAATTTTGGAGTAAAATTGCACTCAAGGAGTAAGGGACTAGCGAGAAAGGATCTAAATACAAACCTCCTTTAAAATAACATAATTAAAATGATTAAAAGACAACCATATTCAATTCTTAAAAAAATGCATTCCTTGGGAGTACATTAGTTCATAGAAAGATCAAGAGGAATATCATAAAGTATTTATATTTATTACTCAACTCATTATGCTCTTTGATAGTCTACCATGAAACCAAATCAAACATGTTAAAATCCTAATATCCTTAAATTGTTGAACCCCTTTTTTGAACAAACAATATATACATGTCTAGGAAAGCTAATCACTAATGATTGATTATGATAATTAATAAGTTTACTCCGCCAAATTAACCTTGAGGAAAATTTGAAACCTTGTTGCAAGTAAGAGTTATTCCACTTCAAAAATTGATAAAATTATTGCCAAGCTTTCCAAATAGATTGTAGAGGAAAGGAAGCTCTAATTTTGAAGAAGGGGGGACAAAGAATTTTATCTAACCAATGTATAGCTTTCTACTCTTCTTGACTAAAGCTTTCATGATTTGATGAAGAAATAAAATTTTCCATGCTTCATCCCCACTAATAATCCACTTCATAGCAAGGCATATCCCTTATTTTTTAAGGTCAATGAGCCCTAAACCACCTTTAGAAATTAGTTGAATGCAATGAGACCCAAAATAAGCAATGAATCTAGCACTACTATTCTACTTAGATGACAATTTAAAAACAAAATTAAAAAGTATTCAATTCTTCATAATATTTCTTGGACAATAGCCAATAGGACAAATTATATTATACATGGGTGGAAATGAGAATTTTATTAGTAATTTGAATCTTACTTGCTAAAGCTAAGAATTTTTTATCCAAGTTAAACAACTTATTTTTTAGTCTATTTAAGAACTAGGTCTATATTTCAAAAAGAGACATCCAAACCAAAAGGGATATTGAGATATCTAGTTATCACCCTATGTTTATTTTTTTCTCCACAATTTATGAATCCACTAAGGTATAGATCTGTTCAAGACATCAAAAATTTAGTTTTATTATGAGCTCATTGAGAACAAAAAATAGAACAATACATATTTAGGATGTCCAAGATATTGTTTAATTCTTCTTAATTTTTTTCAAAAAAAATAATACCATCATCAAGAAAGTGGAGTTAATAACCACTAAATTTTGATGAATAAATGTCTTAAATAAGATTCATCTGATTTTCATAATAAGATATTCTAGGGAACTAGTTGTAAGCACATATAAAATGGGAGATGAATAAAATCAATTCCTTAATAGAATGTCATAACTCTAAGTATTCTAACATAAACAAATTAATACCCAGGTGAACATTGGCCTTTATGAAGAAAATTTAAACATGATTTTAGATTTTTTTCCTAAAACCCAACCAATATAGAATTTTAAGAATGAAGATCTAACAAATTATATTATAGGATTTAACAAATTCGAACATAGAAGACTAGTGGGATTAACATTTATATTCAATTAAAATGATGGCTTTGGGTGGAAAGAGAGTGCGGGTGATGGCAATGTCGATTCAACGGATGATGCTAAGAATTTCTGGTTCTTTGTTGGCTTGTGTCAATGTTTCAACCCATTAGGCAACATGGAGAGGTTATTTTCATCTCTTCTTCACCCTACTTGAGTTGTTTTTGTCATTGTTGTACTGTGTGATTTCATGTTGGTTCTTCCTCCACCTATCTAATTTTGTTACTTGAATCAATTGGGGAACTATTATGTTTGTATGGATGATTTATTTTCTCTTACCTATCCTAGGAGATACTTCGGTTGTTTACATGGGGTTTCTATGGGAAGCGTGGTGGGAAATGCTATTGGGGTTTTGGCTCTGGTGTCTCTCTGTCAGGTCTTGGTTTCGTCTATGGTGTTACCTTCTAAGGCTATTTGTAGAAAAATAGGGGAGAGAAAATAGAAAACACAAACCCAGATATTTATATTAATCAAAATATTATTTTACAAAGCTTCATCTCTTTCATAATAATGAACTTCACTACAAACTTCTAATTTCTTTATAGCTCTTAAGAGCTACATTCTTGAGATTTATGCTACATCATTGATACATGTATAAAACCTAAAATCACATTTGATATAATTAAGCATATACATAAAACAATATATTTTTAAACACCCAGGAAACGTGTGAAGGCTAGCAAAGGAGTTAATACAAAATTTCTTCAAATCTTTTCAAAATCTATCTTCAAAAGCTTTTCTTTAATACTAAGATTTGTCTGTAGGTATGGATGCTGATATGGAGCGTCGAAGGAGATAGGTTCAGTTGGAGAAATCAATAGAGTATTTGGGACTATACTTCCAACACTCCCCCTTAATCATAACCACAAATATTCTTCTCAAAAATTTCTGGAGCATCCATCTTCATTTCCACCTCTATAAATTTCAAAGCTTCTATCTTTAGATTTCATACATTGATTATAAAATGTTGCGGCATTTGACTATGATATTTTTTTACCCATTGACAACTTCAATTGACTTTTTATGACCTCATACAACTATTATTCTCCTGAGATCTTCTAATCCTTTTATGAACTCTTCTTTCTTACTTTTTCCCCTTTTTTTGTAGAATGAAAATGAATTGAGAGTTGTAGCTCTTTCCATGTTCTTTTAACTAATTTTACTGATGTTATGACATCAACAATATTATTTTTGTGTGTTGCTAAAAAATCTATTCAATTGATTGTTGTCCTTTTTCTATCTCTATTCTATTCTCCTGAACATTCCCTCTTAATTTTGAGCCTTTCACCATTCAAAATTTCCAAAGCTAAATTTCTAGAGCAATGTCTTTCTAGAGCAAAATTTTTGGAGCTATCATGTTGGCACCTATTATGTGTTTTGGAGTTATCTTTCCTAGACCTGTTCAGATTTTTGACGCAATGCAACTTTCTATGTGGTGCACTTTATTGTTGCTGCAAATATTTTGGAGCACTGGAGCTCTACACTGTGTGGAATATCTTCTATTGATATTGATTCTTCTTCTCCTTCCTCTCATGGTTGCAACCAAGTCTTCAAAATTTCTAGAATCTCTTTTCTCCATATCAACTCCAAGGTCTTCAAATATTTTCTCAAACATTTTCTTTGTTGATAACTTCAAACCATTTTTAGGTCTTCAAACCATTTTTCAAATTTTTTTTTGGATCCCTCAAGCTACTATGACAGTCCTTCAAACCATTGATTTTTAAATCTCCAAAACTTTAATGTAGAAGTACACTCACAACTTGCATAATGTGTTACAACACAATGATCAAACCTCTCTTATTTGCTATCTTTGATGACATATGAATTCTTATACTTGAACAATATTTTGATCATACCTTTGATCTTCTTCCAACTTGGTTCATAAAGCCATCCACAATGCATTCTTATGCATCCTATCATTGATTCATTCTTCCAATCTTTGTTCAAACACATTTTCTCACAATAATTTTTTAATCCCCATATACTACAAGGATGTAAATTCCAACACTTATTCTTGGTATGACATTTCCTATGGAAATGTGTACACTCAACACTCTTCATTTCTTGAATGAATTTACTTGAACACGTACCATCCTTCCCCTTACCTGTAACATACTTGAGACCTTCATACTTTGACCTCATAATTGGCAAGTGATTTTCTCTTTAGCTTTGGTAGGGTTTTTCTTCCCTTAGCTACACTGAGTGGACTTTCCTTAGTAGTGATTATTTCTTTCTGATGTGCTAGTAAACTTCAACCAAAAGAGACAAAGCCGCAACCTTTTGGTGGCTTCTGCTAATGCAATTTCTTCACATAACCCACAATCTACCTTCTCTTAAAATCTCCCATTCCTTTCAAAATACTACTTGAAAACACTTATTTTTGGTCTCTATCTTCAACAATTATTCTTTTCCTTTGACCAACTATGATTTCCTTTGCAGTCTTTCTCTAATATTTTGACACTTTTTTGTCTTCAGCTACGACTGTTGCCTCCCAATTTATTAGGCTCACTTTCTTGGTGTCTTGCAATCTTATTTCACCTCTTTAGGGTGATAATCACCTCTTTTATTTGGTTTCCATGGTTTCAACCAACAATATGACTAGGCTCTCAAGCAATGTTAGACACTTCCCTCTAGCAATCTTCTAACACCTTCAAACATTTTCATGATTTCTTTGACAACTTCTGGCTCAACCTTGAATTCTTCTCAAGCGATGTCAGCTTGAGACAAAACTTGCAACAAACCTAGCAACTCTTTTCGCTTTAGTGTGTGCTTCCAACCAGCCCTTCAATCTTGCTTATCGAATTCTTTATTTATTTTTATCCTCTTTGCTTATAGCAGCTTAAAACAATGATCTCCTTTTGTTTTGACTTGGAAAATTCATCCAACAACCTAAGCTACAAGTCTTGAATCCTCTTTGTTTTTTTTTATAGTAATCTCCTCAAATTGCTCTCCCAAACATAATCAACTGGCTCTAAAAGCTCCTTGATCAGTTGTGGCTTATTTAAACTCTTTTTTTAATTTTTCTCTATTCCTCTTTTTGTTCGCTTGGTGATAGTTTCACCATATATTTTTAGCTGCTGCTAAATGTAGACTTTGGATGTGTCCACCTTAGATGATGCTCCACCTTTGGTCTCCTTTTCAACAACTTTGTAAATTTGGCTCTATCTTCTCCAGGTACGACCTCCATCATATTAACACCTTATCTTCTGAATAATATCTCCTTTCAATAGCAACATATTTCCTATACACCCAGTGAACTTGACCAACATGGCTCTGATACCATTTGTAGAAAAACGGGGGAGAGATAATAGAAAACAAAAACCCAAATATTTATATTAATCCAAATATTGTTTTATAGAGCTTCAGCTCTTTCATAATCAACTTCATTACAAACTTCTAATTTCTTTACAACTCTTGAGAGCTACATTCTTGAGAGTTATGCTACATCATTGCTACATGTATAAAACCTAAAAGCACATTCGAGAGACTTAAGCATAAACATAAAATAATGTATTTCTAAACATCCAAAAAATGTGTGAAGGCCTACAAAGGAGTTAATACAAAATCTCTTCAAATATTTTCAAAATCTATCTTCAAAACCTGTCTTTAATACTAAGATTTGTTTATAGGTATAGATGTTGATATGTAGCATCTAAGGAGATAGGTTAAGCTAAAGAAATTAATAGAGTAGTTGGGATTATACTTCCAATACTATTGAGTTTCTCAAAGACCTCAATTTATCCCTCGCTGGGCATTTGGGGTTTGTTGTAGTCTTTTCTCAAATCAAGTATTTCTCTATTGTTGGCATATTTTCCCCTTGCTTGTGCTCTCTTTGTTGTATTTCCTTTGTTAAGCGTTTTAGTTTCATAAACCTTGTTTCTCCATATGGCCTTTTCTAAGCCGCCATTTATGGAAAATTAGTCCCACTACAAGGCCTAAAAGGTGGTTTTTGTAGTTTTGAGTACCTATTTCCCTGAAACCTATTTTGACAGAATTTCCCTGAAATAGGACTAAGTCACCTAGCTTGGTGTAAGTGTCTTAGTTGGCTTCAACAATGATTTTTGTAGGATTCTAGAGCTTCTCTCCATCACTTTCCATTTTTTAGGTGCACCTCTACAATTTCATTAATTTCTATTATAGTTTGTGTGCATCTTTAGTTCATTTTTCATATCATAGTGTGTTTTGAAATTGAACCGTAAATTTTTGGCTCTCTAGGACTTTCTAGCTCTTCTAGGGTTTTTCACCTAAAAGGAGAAAGAAAGGGCCAAAGAATCTAGCTAGTTCACTCAAATTAGGATGTGTATGATGTTAATAATGTTAAATGAGATTATATTATTGCATCTAAGTGAAGAAATTGATTTATTAAGAATGTAAAATCTAAGAATTATGACTTTTTTGAAAACACATTGTGTAATGCAACAATGAACTAGAAATGAATGCAAAACTTAACAAAACTAAAACAAATTGAAAGTGTGCACTTGGAATGTGGATGAATACTTGAAATGAAATTTGAAATGATGTTGATGCTAATTTTTAGGCCTAGAGGGACTCATTCACCATTTTGGGCAAATCAGTCCTAGTTCTTCAAAACTAAACTGAAACCTGTTTCTAACAAAAGGGTACTCAAAAATGTAGAAAACTCAAAAATGAACCTGGAGTGGGACTCATTCTCTACTCATGGTGAATGGGTCCACTTTTGAATTTGTGGGTTTTGAAAATTGGAATCTGTAGCTTCCAATCTGCACTTTGACTTCCTATAGGTGTTTGTTTCTGAAACTCTAATTTCTGAACCTAAAAATGAGTTTTTGTTGATATTTTGACTAGTTGAATGAGGAGAAGACTTGAGAAACCTTTTAATTTGATTCTTAATGACTTCCAAGCTTTCAAGAGACCTAAATCTACAAACACACAAGAGGAGAAAAAATATGTTAAATGTTAGAGCATGGGGGTTTGCCTAAGTCAAACCCCTTTTAGGCAATTAAACCAAAATGATGAAAGAATGGAATGAAACATGAAATGATGGAGTTTATTAACTTTCCATGATGTTTGATCTTGAAATTATGCAACAAAACATGGAGAATGTACCCTTGAAAGTTTGGAAATTGATGTCTTAATGCCTTAAAATGATAAAACCCTAAGTTGCTTGACTTGAAATGGAAGATTGGTGGATGAATAATGATGAGAGATAATAGATGTATAAAATGATATAAAATAATTATATTTATAGGAAATTTACCTATTTCATCCTTTAATACCTCATCACAGGCTGACATAAATCTCAAATTTCACTTTTTTCCCACCCAAAGGTCAAAATTGAATCAAATGGGACTGATTCACCACACATGGAAAAAGTGTCCCACTTGGATGGGACTGATTCACCATGCATGGAAAATGGGTCCCATAGGGGCCATTCTAACAACTAAGATACCAAGAGATAAGGAAATAAGGTTTAAATTGCAATTTTGTCAGGTATTTGATCAATTTAAGCCTTAAGATGCACAATGTGGGTTAATAAGGGCCTATTAGTGATGATGTAAATGTCAAATAGGGATTCGGATATAGAATTCAATGTGAAAGTGTGATTAAATACACTTTACAATATTAAAATGAGGTCCACATAGCTTAGGAAGGCACAAGAACCAATGTGAATGTGGGGGACACATTACAACACTAGTTTATCATTACTTTAAATAAAACCTTCTAAATTGATGTAATAATGTTATTAAATACATTTTATAATGTTGAATTAGGGAGAAACGGATTCATTAAGTCTAGAAAAGCATGAAATTCCATTACAAGACTCTACAACACCTTTACAAGACATCAGTAAACACATGTTATTTGATTTACAAGGGTTAAAAACCTAGTGTGGATGCATTCAATGCCTTACAACACCTGAATCAAGGCCCCATTAAGTCAATTTATCATGAAATATTCCCATGTCAAGCAAGAGGTCCTTTTTTTTGTGGCACATTAAGCCCCCACTTTAGTGAGAGGATGGACTTGCTTCAAACTCATACTAAAGTAGACATTCAAGAGAGATCCAAATGTTCAGATGCAAATGACAAAGAATTACAAAGATCAAGAAGGCAGTCAAGCCCCCAAGATCCAAGATCCTAAGTCAAACCAACAAGATACACAATCATGCAATGGAAAGAAAGAGAAAGATGGAAATGAAAAGGTGGATCAACCTTCGATCATTTTTCCAACTAGTTGGTGATCACATCTAGGTTGTTTGTCCAAAAAGAAAATGCATAATCACTCTAGGGCAATGAAACTCTTGGTTGTCTGTCAGGTGAGAAATCCCAAAAGGTGAGAAACATATGCTAGTTGGTATGCACTCACAAAAACATTGGTGGCTATGGCGAAATTCATGCCACTAAATGAGATTCTTGCTCAACTGTATCAAAGTTATACTTCTTGATAACTTTAACAAGGCACCACAAAGGAAAATAATTTTTGAGCTCTATGAGGTAGGAAAAACTTCGTATGCTTGACACTCATAGACATTGTAAATGTAAGGTAGTGTAAGGATTGTTAAATGGATTTTTCTTAGTTCATGTAAGGTATCATCTTAGGGTGGAGGTGGAGGTTCGTGAGACATGTTGATCCCACAATAGTGGTTTACAATTTTTGGCCAAACTGGACACAAAAATATTTTTTTTTAACTAAATCTTCACTTTCGGGCACCTATAGCGGCTACACCGTGAGGAATTTGAAGATGATGCAAAATAGAGTTTTGTGAAATTTTGTTTGTAGATTCTAAATATATTTTTTTCTTTTTTTTTTTAATCATATTGCACTTCTTTTTCCATCTCCCTCAAAAACTAGTTTTTTTTTTTTTTCAGAAAACAACATTTTTAAAAAGTGACACTCATCGTGTAACACATTAATTTTTTTCCATGAAGGATAAAATTTTAATTCTTTCGATTTTATATTTTTAAATTTGATATATAGTGCTTCCACTTGGTTAGATAGTTTTTTATTGAACATTTTTTCTTTAATCAAGTTTTGAAGTCAAACCAATTACAATTCAGACATAGCATGACCATATAACGCATAACAGTTTTTGTATGTATCAAAATTCAGTTTTATTTTTTTTGTTGGATCAAGGACTTAAATATCTAGTGCACTCATATTTTTTTATTTTTATTTTTTACAACGTCTATTTTTCCACATGTGTAGAACAAAGAGTTTGATTTTTGGTGAAAAACCTACATTCACAAGAAATAAAAAATAAAGATAATAATAAAATTAAATTTATTTAAAATAATACTTTTTGGGAGCTTATAATAATGACTACATACTTACAAAAAATTAATTTTAAATGAATTCATTTGATCCCCCAAAACATAAATCAAAAGTTGTTTTTCATCAGCATTTTGATAGGTGTAAAGGAGACTCTGTTATAGGTATGGTTTAAAACTAGCGGGGTTCTATCCAAGGGGGTTTGATCTAAGGTAGTTTGATCAAACCATTTTCAATTGGAATGATTTAAATGAAAAATTTAAAGGCTTAAATCATTATATTTTTTAAAAGTACGTGATTTCAGCAAAAATTAGAATCTCCCCAAAATTGTAAACCAGCTTTATGGGATACATTGTGCTTAGCATCTCCAAGAGAGGATGTGCCAAAATGAATATCATGCTCTTGGAGCCTGGGAATAAAACCCAATGACTCTACCAAGAAGAAATAAATCACTCAATGAAATGTGAATGGTGATGTATGCCCCCACTTTAAAGTAGTTGCGAACACCAGTACTGTGAGCAATTGATTTAAAGTAAGAGGATATGAGAGCTTACTCAAAAATCCCTATGCTAAGTCATATGTTTTGGATAAGCTACATTATGAATAAGGTCATATGTCACAAGCGATCCAACTTAAGGCACATCATCCACATCCCAAGCTTACTCTTATATGTTCACGAAAGGTTAATAATTAGTCAATAGAGGTAAGGATAGGTGACATATGAGGATAAGGCTATTGAATCCCTTTCTCCCACTAAGTACAGGACAAAGGTGAGCCGAAACAATTGATGAAATTTAGGTGGGAATGAAAATTGGTATTAATTAGAGGAATTAGGTGCTCCCACATAAGAAAGAATACCAAACTCCTTAAAATGTTGAATTTTACTACCCAAATCCGTACATTCATTGGTGGAATGACCATGAACTATATGATATTTGCAAAATGATGTCTTGGAATAGCATTTCTTTCAAGTTCCAGGAGGGAGGGTGATCAAGTGAGCTTGGAGGAGTCTCAACAAAATACCCTCTTGATCAATGGTAGAAGGTGGGTTTGTGATTTTCATCAAAGACGCATCTTTCTTAGTAGTAGATGTCATAATTACACAAGGATCTTGAGATTGTGAGATTTTATTCATTCCATTATAGGAGGGTAGAAAATCTAACGTATTCAAATCATGAACACTTTGCAAGATGAGATGGACATTAAGCGAAGGTGTAGTTGTTTGTTTCATATTTTGTAAAGGATGATGTTCAAGACCACTAGTATTGAGGAGTTTAGGATGGACAATTGTTAAGGAGGATTTAGGAGTTTTTTGTGTGAGATTGTTGATGTTGAGTGAAGGTTTGTTGATCTTGATCAAATGAAAAATAACCAAGACCATGAGTTGTTTGTTGTGTGATAGGATCAATAGGGTTATAGATACCTTGTTCATTAGCACCACATCATTTTCCACTATATCCAAGTTATTTCATAAGTGCATAACCTTTTCCATAAATATTTTCAATTTCTTTTGGATTGGTTGGTTGTTCATTGTTGTGTTTTCCAAAGGTTGTTGTGTGGTTTTCTTCTTTGTCTAAAGTAGTGGAGGTAGATGCTTTTGAAAGGTCTTTTGTACTGTGTGTTGACATGATGGTTGGTTGGTCTTATTTCCAATTTTTCTTTTGTGTGAATATCTATTCACCCACAAATGATGGTGTGAATTCTAAGGATCCCCAATCATCACCAAATAATTTAGACACTGATTCCTAATTATTTTGTTTCACTTCAAGAGGGTCTATGTTGGATGTTGGAATCAATGTTTCTAGAGGGCTTGTAGCTCCTTTTTCAAGGTGCAAGCATCTTTCAGGCTCAAGATATACTTCAACTTGATAAATGTTATTGTTATGGAAATATTTCATTATACAATGAAGGGTTGAAGGCACTACATTCATCTCATGAATCTGTGGTCTTTCTAAAAGGAGATTATATGAAAGGTCATAAGGAATGACATGAATAGGAGTTTACAAAGTAGCCACTCCAACTATAATAGGAAAAGTGATTACATCGAGAGGTTGCTTTGTTGTGTTATCAAATCCTCTAATATATATGGAATCAGGTTTTATTTGTGACTTGTCAACACGTAATCTATCAAGGAGATTCACACTACAGACATTAAGGGCAGAATCATTATCAATAAGGGTTCACTTTATCCCTATCCAATTGTATTGAGAAATGATCGTGAAAGCTTAGTTTTGTTTTTGTAACTATAAAGGAGGGAGCTCATGTTGATGGAAAGTGATGTCTAGATTGGTTTGATTCATTTGATGGATTAAAGCTGCTACGTCATTCAAAGTTGTACCAGGAGGAAATGCAATTTGTTTTAAGGCTATTTAAACAATAGTGTGGTAATTTGGTGAGTTATGAAGTAAATCCCAAAGGGAAATCTTTGCAGGAGTATTCTTTAATTTTTCAACAAGATCATACTCCTTTGTGTGTGGGAGGTAATGAAGAGCACTAGGCGGATTGGGTAAGGGTAAAGGGGGTGAGGTTGGCTATGGTGGTTGCAGATTATTACAAGTGTTATATGTATGAGCAATAATATTATAACTCAGTTGTTGTGAAACATTAGTTTGAGGTGGGTAGTGGGTGAATTTAGGTTTATGTTGAGGGTTTTGTTTGTGTGAAGGTGGGTGGAGGGTAAACTCGGGTTTAGGTGAAATTTTATGTGAAGGGGGATAAAGGATGAGTTGAGGTTGAATAATGTTAACATCCCATAACAAATGAGAGTCATCATTGATTGTGAAGGGAATGCTACCTTTGTCTTGGGTCATAATATCCTCCCTAGAGGGAGAGTTCTTAGGAGAACAACAAACCACATGTTTGTGATGATTAATGTTCGGTTCATCCAAAAGAACTTCATTGCAACTAAGGGAGTTGTTAATGGTTGAATGTGTTTGATAATTGATAGTGGGGAGATTAAGGGAAGATTCTATTTGATTATTGGTTTTTTCTAAGGTCTCATTCTCTTGTTCCATATTATCTATCCTACAAAGAGAGCTTGTAACATGTTCATCCAAGTTTGGGGCTTGTAAAGTAGCTTCATCACAAGTAGGAGAGGCATCAAGAGAAGGACCATTATGATTTTCAAATAGGTTTTCCCAAATGGGAGGAGCATTAGGGAAGGGAGGATCGAGGGTTTCATGATTCTTAATAGGGATATCTTCTAACATTAGCCCATCCTCTTTACATCAAGGAGAGATATTAGGAGATGGACAATATTGATTGTCATGACCATGGAGATTAGGTAAGGTGACTTGTAGGAATGTGTCTATGATTTCATGTTCTTGTTGTCTAACATCGTCCAAAGGGGAATGAGGAGATGGACCATCAAGACCCACAAGGCTTGTAACTTTCTTCACCAAGATACCTTCGTCACTAATAGGAGAGGTATCGAAAGAAAAAAAATTATGTGTTATGATTATCTACACCTCCATTCACACCAATGGGTTATGTAATGTTTTGGTCAAAGATATGCTCCTCATAGTTGTAATAAAAATCAAACTCATAAGATGGGATGTTATGCTTATAAGACACATGTTTAATCAAATCAAAGGTACATTTAACAAAACATGAAATGCAAAAGTAAATAAATTCCAATGCAATTTTTAGATGTAAAACAAAGTAATTTGTTTATAATGTTATGCAATAAGCTAAAAAATGGAATGTTGGAAATGCAAATGTGAAATGATAGAATGCATAAAATGAGCTATTCTAGGCTAGATTTGATGAAATGCATGATACATAAATGCAACCAACTAATATAGGCATGAAATGGCACCAAACAGAAGCCTAAAAATAGGGTTTTCAGTTTTGTAAAGCATTGTTTCAGAGGTAAGAAGGGACTGATTCGCCCAAGGTGGCGAATGAGTCCCAATATGGATATTTTAAAAAAAATTAGAGATTTTTGAGCGATTTTGATGTTATCTAGGTGCTATGATGTAGACATAAGTGAAAATTGCAAATTTTTAAAGAATTTAAATGGATTTAAATGCTAACAATGCAACCTAAATGCACTTTTTTATGAATGCAAAATTTGAAACCTAACATGCAAATGAATTCATGCAACCCTAATGCAAGATCAATGAAAGCTAGATGTATGATGGACTCCAAAATTAGACAAGAAAGTGTTCTAAAAAGAATGTTCACCAAAATGAATTGTAGATTTTTGGCTCTCTAGGACTTTCTAGCTCTTCTATGGTTTTTCACCTAAAAGGAGAAAGAAAGGGCCAAAGAATCTAGCTATTTCATTCAAGTTAGGATGTGTATGATGTTACTAATGTTAAATGAGATTGTATGATTGCATATAATCTAAGAAATTGATTGATTATGAATGCAAAATCCCAAAATTATGACTTGTCTGAAAAGACATTGTGTAATGCAACAATGAACTAGAAATGAATGCAAAACTTAATAAAACTGGACTAAACTAAAAGTGTCCACCTGGAATGTGGATGAAGACTGGAAATGACATTTGAAATGCTGCTAATGCTGATTTTCGGGCATGGAGGGACTCATTCACCATTCTGGGTGAATGAGCCCTAGTTCTGGAAAAATGAACCGAAACCCATTTCTAACAAAAGGGTACTCAAAAATGCAAAAAACTCAAAAATGGCCCTGGAGTGGGACTCATTCACCACTCATGGTGAATGAATCCACTTTTGAATTTCTATATTTTCAAAAGTGGAATCTAAAGCTTCTAATTTCCACAAAATACTTGCACACAATAAGCCTAATAGTATTATCAAAGAGATTGATACAAGAGTTGAATTCAATGTATAATGTGACCTTGCTTTTATAGGCAAGGTGGGGAACGTAGTCAAGTTAAACATAATGGTTGACTAACCCTTTAATGATGGAACACTTGTTAACTCACATGAGAAGTGTTTTGTGAGTGGCAAGTGACCATGCAAGAGGTGTCTCACAGAGTGAGGACACTTGTCTCAACCACATTAGGTGAGATAAAATTAACTAGTTATCTAATAACACTATTTACACTAACAAATGGATCTCAAGTGTTGTTTGGGCTTCCCTACTTTTTTGTGTACATTAAATAATTGGGTGGAGGCTAAATTATCTAATTGAACCAACAATTTGATTGTGTTATATATGCTTCAATTTGAAACATTATTGGAAGATGAATAGTCTTGTGCAAATGTGATGCTTAAGATGGAAAATCTATTATGTTAGCTAAAATTATAAGTAATACAATATTCCAAAATTTATTAGACAAACTTGTGATGAAATTTAAATTTTTAGGACTAAAATTTTGAAGACATATATGGTCAAAACTTTGTATATGATATAATTTAGAAAATAATCTAGAACTAATACTATTATCACTTTAAGTAACAATGTTTTCCTCTTTTTGAAAGTATGGATCTAAAAACTTACAATCACTCTTACCATTCTCTTTCCTCTACCAAAATTAAAAATTAATAAAAAGTACTCTTCTCACTATTAATTTTAGTGCATTTTTTTATAAGGTTGTAATAAATTTAATGTAATTAAGTAATGATTGTATGTTTATTTTGGATGTTACATAATGAATGATTCCATCTTTTAGTGTTTAGTTTATTCATTATGTTTATGATGTCACTCTTAAAAGGTCCATTTATATGTAATTGTCTCCTAATGAAAATCATGGTTACAATTCTATTGAAAGATCATATTTGAATATGTGATCCAATGTAGGATAAATGAACGTTGAAAGAGAAAATTGATCTAGAGCATTAGAGATTGAAGTAGACTATTAGATAATTGTCACCGTAGATATAAAATATGATAAATTTGTAAGAAAACAATATATTTATGACAAGACTAAATTGAATATATATATATACCTTTTTCTTCTATAATATAATTAACTTATTATTTACAATTAAGACAATATTATACATATCACGTAATTTTAAAATATATATTATTTAATACATAAATAATGGAACACCCTTATCTCCTTTTTAAATTCAAAAAGTTTAAAACTACTTTTAAACTATATTTATGTCTCACTTCAAAATTTAAGCTAGAGCGCAAACTATAAATGTTACCATAGATAAAGGAGTCTTATCTGTGAATGTAGGGTCTGCGTCTACCTTTGATGTGAAGTTTTTTCCGTAACCAAATACTAGTTTAATATACATTCCAATCTTCTGAATGATAGTGTACTTTGGTTCATCCCACTTTTTAGCACCTGACCGTCTTAATACTGCTCTAGATTCTCTCTCTATGCTTTCTGTTGTCTGTAAGCTCTCTAAAGCATGCGCTATTTTCCTACGCCTGGCTTCCCCTTTTGCAGACAATCTGGATTCGCTTGCTCCAGGAAAAAAATCTTTTTGAAATGAGTTTGTGAATGCTAACTGAGCCGATGTCTTTATAAGAATGCACTCTGTCTGGAAGCACAACCCAGATTAAAACCAGATCTAATAATGTTTAGTAACTGTGCTAAAATATTTAGTAAGGTTGACTACCTGAAGCATAACGCTAGACTTTCCCATTCCCCATTCTCCCGAGATTCCCACATTAATGGGAGATTTCACAAAAGGATTCAAAAATAATGCAGCCAGACCATTGGCAAAGTCACTTCGCCCTGTTCAATGTTATAACAGAAAATGTTAGAAATATCGCCAATGAATTAGTGTTTGTCTTCTATTAGAAAGCTAGATAATTACACCTACCAAGATTATCCCGCAAAGCTGATTTGTCGGTTAGCTGTACCAAATCAATATTGCCAATTCGCTCGCCAATTCGCTCGAGAACTGTCAAAATAACATAATTTATTCAGAGCTCCACGCGTCATTTGCTTGCCGAGGAAAAGACACAAAAGAAAAAGTATAATCAAGCATACCATCTTCGACATTTTTTTGTGCTTCTGGTGACAGACCAGCTATCCATTTCTTACTACGAACGAGAGCCATGTTTGCTCCCCTAGTGACGAGCTCCCACGTCATATCTACATTGCCTAATCTTGCCGCCAACCTAAGCAAATTCTCCGCACCTAGTGTTGCCAGTATTCTACTTTTTTCTTTGTGGAGATATTTCTTGAGCGTAGATTTGGAGCTTAAACTTTTTTCTGCGGAACCGATCCCAACAGGGGAAGCAAACAAAAGCAGGCTTCTGTGTTTGTCGGACTCGAATTTGTCCAAAAGCAATTTAGCTATTGCCACAGCATCATCACCATTTTCTGCTTGAGCGGCATAATGCAGAGCTGTTTTGCCATCGCAATCACGTTCTTCTAACGGATGGGCTCCCTCATCGAGAAGCTTTCTAACAATTTCCTTGTACCCTCCATTTGCTGCTTTATGCAGTGGCGTTTGACCCAACGCGTCTGGTGCCCTAACATATTCCTTGCGCTTTTGTTCTGAAATCGCTCTCTTTGAAAGAAGCTTTTCTACCATTTTTAAGTTACCTCTCTCAGCAGCCACGTGCAAAGGCGTTGTTAGGCTGTCATCTTTAAGAAAAATATGATTTGTACCTTGTTTTGTAAAAATGAACTCGTCTAAGACCTCGCTCTTGTCATGAGCTCCAGCGACTGCATAATAAATAGCACTTTGGCCATCACGATCCTTGATATCTATGTTTGGGATTCGTTCTAAAAGCTCACGGCAAAGCGATTTGTGACCAAGGAAAGCTGCGACATGAAGCACGTTTCTGCCGTATTTATCACGCGCTGTTGCTCTCTCCACATTTGTGCCTGGTTCATTGCCACTTTGCAGTAGTCCTAAAATAATATCCGTTGCAACCTTGTCACTTTCGCCCTCGGCAGCGTAATGGAATGTTGTCTTTCCTTCATCGTCTGGGTCAAGAGGATCGGCTCCTTCATTCAGCAGTTTCTGAACAAGTTCCACATAGCCCATTCGCGAAGACTCACGCAGGTATGATGAGAGGTGCAGTTTCTTAAAATAAAATTGTGGCTGGATGGACAGTGACAGCAGCCACACCACCATTCTCACATTGTTGTCTTGACACTCAACAGCAAAATGCAAAGGCGTCTTTCCATTCTTGTCCTTGGCATCCAACAAGTGACCGCTACCTTCAACATTGACTTCTGCTTTCGTTGAAATCAGAACACGAACAACCTCTTCATTTTGCTGCTTGCGCAGAAGTGCATAGTGTAGTGGAGTCTGACCATTCTCATCCATGGAAGTCACGCTAGCGTTGTGTTGAAGGAGGAGTCTACACATACTCGCGTGACCACAAAAAGCGGCTCTGTGTAGAGGAGTCCTCTTTTTATGGTCAACTGAGTTTGCAAGGCTTTCTTTTGTAAGCAGCTTTCTTGCAATTTTAAGTCCCTTGGATGCATCATCCAGATTTGCTGCATGGTGCAATGCTGTTTTTCCTCTTGCATCGTCTGTTTCGGAGGGCTGTACCCGACTGTCTAGGAGCCTTCCTACCAAATATACATCTCCTTTCTTTGCCGCTTGAACAAGAATGGTGTTTAGAATATCATACTTGCCGTTATGGCTGAATGTTCCGAACCCTCGGTCACGTAAAATCTCATTGAACCGGTTGCAATCGCCCTTGGCCTCTGTTGCCGCTCCTTCTACGACCGTCCATAAACCATTGGTGCCATAAAAGGTTCCTCTTAAGAGCTCATGGGCGTAGGCAATTAGGGATGCGGGAAATGCGCTATCGTCCATCCTCTTTCTCTCTGCTAGTGAATCAGGATGCATCACCGAGCTATCATGGATTTTGCAGCACTCTGTTACAATCGTGACAGCCATGGCGTCTGCCGCAACATACCAGACTGTATCAGCAACTGCCTCCCAAGTCAATTCCTCGCTTGTGTTGAAACCAAGCTCTCGAAACCTCTCCAAATCCTCCGTCAACCCCATTTCTTCCAAACAGTCACCGCCGAAGTCCGAGAGCTCTGCCAAGAATAACGCCTTTGATAAAATATCGTTTTTACATGTCATGGCTTTCACAGACTTCAGAATGTTGATCGTCAGGGCTCTCATGGAAGCGCACGAAAATTCCGGTTTGGGCACTCTGCTCTTTGCGCGCAGACCGTGCAACTCCCTGGCCACTGCGCTTACTAGTTTGCTTGCTGCTTCTGTTTCGTCACCTACGCTTATTGCAACCCCGCTCGTGCGACCCTCTTCTTTGTGGCTCTCGATCAACCAATGAAGGACTTCGTAATTCCAGTCTTCACAGCACAAGAACAAAGAAGCACTCCTTCCCTCTTTACTCAATGTAGGAACCTCGGAATACAGGACCGCATTCCTGTTATCTTTTCCTAATAATGAACCAGCGTCAGCGTGAAGCTTTTAAAAAATTTAGTAAACATATTTTGTCACCTACATTCAACTACGAATTACCGTAGTTAATTAGGCCAAGAGATGTAATGCATACCTGTGTTGCATATTTCGGGAGTTGGTAATTGAACGAGGAGCATGTATCCAAGACAGCTTCTGAAACCCACTTGGACATGGAAGTCATAACCAGCGCCTCCGATCCAGCCATCTAGAAGACGGGCTCTGTCCCATTTCTCCAACAGATTAGTACGCTTTATCCATTCCAAATTATCCTTCGCTTCTTCCACAGTTGCCAAACGCCATCCGGATGGAGTTCGGCAACTCCTTGGATCCTTTCTCAAGCCCATATTAATCTTTCTCGTTGGCTAACCAAACCGAGTCGAATGCCAAACTTCTGTCATAACCTATTTCTGTTATAACCTGTGATCATTGTATACCATGTGGTTGTGTTTCTTTGAGGGATTTGTTAAATATATTAGACGCCTTCTAAATGTTTTCACACTTTGCATAGATGATAATCAAAGTGCTCACAACTACATTTGCCTGTCCTATGTTTTATTATACTGTCTAAAATCTCGAAGATTAGAATATTAGGGAGTATCCCCAATTTTGAGTTAGACGAAGTAGTATTTCGGTTCCTTCTGCTCGCCTACTATCACAAAATCTGATTATTTCCATGTTTGTCCCTCCACCATGACGCGTTGATTTTCATGGTTCAATGTCCACATTCTGACAATCTCCAGATTCTAACTAGTGCTGAGTGATGTAACAACGAACAGTACCGCTCAGTGATGGAAGAAATGAAAAAACTTCCTAGTGTGGATAACTTTTAGTGTGGATATCTATCCATTGATCGCTCTGACCGCTTTATTACAGATATTAAAAGTGCTGAGACAATGGCTTTCACATTGCCTGTGACATGCTTTCCTCAAAGGTACTTCTTTGACTCTTATTATAAATAGAAGTCTTTGCATCGACTCCTCCCTAGTTGATTAATCTAATATGTAAAATAGTCTTTCCCATGAAACTCCTACTTTTCTTTTCTTTTATGGGGATAATATAAATGGTATAATTAACCGATAGGCTATTTGTGTGAACTTTGGTTGGAATTTTCATCAGTTTATCTGGATTTAGACTTTTCCAGCACTGGGGAAAAGATGGTGGATGCATTATAATATGGTCAGAATTTTCATCAGCCTTTCCGATTTTTAGATCTTCGATGCCGTGTTAAAGGTGGCGGATTTTTTTTTAAAATGGTGTTTGGTGCAACAATAGAGGAGGCTAGCGAAATGGCATCAACATTAATTGTTTTATGGTTTCCAAGTAGTGGTGATAGTGCAAGTAACATCTATTTTAAAGTCCTCAAAAAACAAAATGAATGTCTATGCAGTTATCAATAACATATTGTTGGGTGTCATTGTTGGAAAATGATGCATGAGTCTCACCAAAGATTCCATGCAAAGTTTTTAGTAAACAATTAAGTGAAATAAATGACTGTATCTGCATGTAATTGCATGTTGACTGTAACAGTCATTGCAGTCTTATTTTTAGAAAAACTATTTTAGCATTGGTAATGCAAAACCTCTATATAGAGAGGTCATATGTAATGGATTTTATTATCAGAGGAATAAGAAACTTATGTGTGTTTGTGTGTAAAAGATTTGTGCTTCCTCTGTTTTCTGTATTTGTGTTTGTCTAGGCTTTGAAAATTTACATTTGGTATCAGAGCAAAAAAAGATTGTGGGCATTAGAGTGTTTGTGAGATGGAGGTTTGATCGAAGGTCTGAAGATTGCAGTTATTTGTTGATGCTATAAGAAGTGAAAAAAATCACAAAAAAAAGAGACCGTGCATCAAGGAGATGCCATAAGGAGCGCAGATATGAGGAATTATAGCTGCTAAAGATTGTTGTTTTGTTTGCAGAAGCCACAATAAGAAATAGGTGGTAATTGCAGCCAAGATAAATGTCTGTTGGAGCCGCTTGTTTATGAAGTTACTGCCAGTCAAAGGAATTTTTTATGTGAAGCTGGACATAAAAAAAGATTGTTGTATTAGCAAGGAGGAGATGGCTATTTTGTTCAAGAAGTTGCATCTATAAAGGAAAGGTCATCAGTGTTTATGCTGCTCAAAAATTGGTGAAAGAAGTTGTTGATGTGTTGTTTGAGGAAATCTTGGAAGTGAAGGCGTGCAAAGCTATCAAATTGATTGTCATCAACAAAGGTAGAAATCACAGTAAGAGTAAGTGAAAGTTGAGAAAGGTAAGTTTACATTATTTGTTTCAATGGGAAAGACTGGTAAAAAAACAAAGAAAGAAACTTCAAATTTAAAGTGTGAGAAAGATAGTTTGATAGAGGAATTAGTGAAGCTTAAAAAGTGTAATTCAAAATTGATAGATAAGATAAAGGAGTTTTTAAAAGAAAGATGTGATTATTTGTGTGAAAATGAAAGTCTGGAAAAAGAATTAGAAAAAGTGAAAAAGAAAAATGAAGAGTTAGAAAAGAAAAATGAAGAGCTAGAAGGCAGATTGAAGCTACTTGATGAGGTCAAGAAAAAGAATGAATATCTGGAAGGAAAGCTAAAGTTGTTGAAGAAAGAAATTGAATGTTTAAGATCAAAGTCACTAGTGTGTGATGCTACATGTATGGGTGATTTATCCAAAGTTTCTTCAGGTAAAGAATGTGATGTTGAAGATAAAAATGTGTTTGAAACTAATGTTTTGGTAGCATGTGAAGCTGATAACAAAGTTTGGTTTGAAAAGAGAAAATGTTTGGAAAAACATGGGCAAAGAATAAGAGAGCCCATTCAGCCAGTTGTGAGGCCAAAGAATGAAGGCCTAGGATATGGTGAGAGAAATAGAAGTGATGTAACAAGTGTTACAAGTTCGTGCAAATCAGCTAAAAGTATGGAGTTTATAGAATGTTCTCATTGTCATAGGGGAGGACATAAAAAAGAGAAATGTTGGGATCTTCATCCTTGTACAATTTGTGGGTTGAAGAATCATTTAGAAAAATCATGTTGGAATAAAGAGTGGAGTGGAAAATCTGAGAAAGATTGTATGAAAATTGATTTTGGGTGGACCAATGGATCCAGTTGGAGAAAAGTTACAAGTGTGTTTAAAAGGTTTTATAAATCTAAATGTTGGCATGTTAAAAGCAATAAGGTGTCATATGATCTGAGAGACAATGAGTCTTCTCTATATTAGAGAAAGAATCTATGAAAGTCTGCACACTGAGTTGTTTAGGTTCAGCCTTCAAAACTTCGGTACTGTATTGTGAGTCTCAGCGTCAAAGGGGTGTATGTTGGAAAATGATGCATGAGTCTCACCAAAGATTCCATGCAAAGTTTTTAGTAAACAATAAGTGAAATAAATGATTGTATCTACATGTAATTGCATGTTGACTGTAGCAGTCATTGCAGTCTTATTTTTAGAAAAACTATTTTAGCATTGGTAATGCAAAACCTCTATATAGAGAGGTCATATGTAATGGATTTTATTATTAGAGGAATAAGAAACTTATGTGTGTTTGTGTGTAAAATATTTGTGCTTCCTCTTTTTTCTGTATTTGTGTTTGTCTAGGCTTTGAAAATTTACAGTCATTCTATGGGTTTATGTTGATGTTCAAGGTAGCTTTGAGTGAGAAGGGCAAGCTTATGTGACATTGCAAGTGCGTTCATCGACTGTGGAATTTTTGTGAAGGTGGTTGGAGGTTTATCTTCTATTTTTTGTATGTGTCAATGGTTGGAAAAGATGTGGGTTGTGATAATTTTGTGTTCATTTTTTGTAGGTGGTGGAGAAAGAACAAAGGGAAGAGAAAGAAAGTGGGAAGAGGTGTAATTGAAGGAAGTGGGAAGAGGTGCATATTGGAAAAACCATTTGTTGAGTATTTCTAAAATAATTTATGTTATTTTCCAAAGGGGATTGTTGATTGTTGTTCCGTAGCTTAGTCTAAACTGTTTGGTTTATGGTTTCCATGTAGCCGCCATTGGTGGAAGGTAATACTATTTGTTTTTTACGTTTCCTGTGTTGAATTTGTGTGTTTTTTGTGGGCTTTTTCATCTGGGTTATTGTTGAAACCAATATTATTTCATTGTGTTGATTGTTGTTGAAAAGAATGTATAGTTTTGTGGGTTTTGGTATGTTGGTGACTGAACATTGGCTATATTGTTTCATTTATGGCTTCAGTTGTGTGTGAATGGTTGCAAAATAGGTAATTTGGTGTTTTTTTGGTGAATCTTGAAATCAAGATTTTTTGTGTTTTGTGGGTTTTGGCATGTGGGTGACTATTTGCAATATTGTTTCATTTATGGCTTCCACCTTTGTGAATGGTTGTAAAATAGTTAATCTGTTATGTTTTTGGTGAATTTTTCAATCTCAGTTGTTGTTGAAACCAATATTGATTCATTTAGGGTTCACATTTTCTAGTGAAGGTTTTGAGTCGGTCTGTTACTGGGAAATTTTTGTGTTTTGTGGGTTTTTCATGTGAGCCATTATTGAAAGTCGTGTTTTTGTGTGTGATGGTTGCAACACAATGAAATAATTAATGTTACAAAAGTTTCCTTGTTTTAGGGTCCATTCTTTCCTTTTTGATAAGGTTTTGTTGAAAAAATACTATATAGTTTGTTCACAACAATATTGTTTGATTTATGGTTCAACTTTGCAGGGATGTTTTTGTAAGGGTTTGTCACTATGATTTTTAGTGTTTTGTGGGTCTGGCCATCTAGGTGACTATTGATAACAATATTGTTTCATTTATGTATTTTGTTTTGTGAGGATGGTTGCAATGGAATAAAATAGTTAATGTTATGTAGTTCATGTTGTTTTGCATAAGGCATTGTTCACTATTGTCTACCTTAGGCTATATTGTTTTATTTATGGCTTCCATTTAGCGTGGTCCAGGAAAAGGTGGTGGATTTTTTTTACATTTTTAAATGAAAAGCATTTGGAACACCGATAGAGAAGGCCAGAGAAATGGCATCGAAATTAATTTTTATATGGTTTCCATGTAGTGGTGATGGTTGTGGTATATATATATATATCACAGTGAGAAATGAAAGTAAAAATATACTCATTTCTCAATGAAACCTTATGAAAAATTGAAAGAAAATAGCCTTCTTAGTAGTGCCTTCTCAAAAATTAACAGGGACAAACCCATCCAAAAATATACTACTTTCTGAACAGAACCTTATCGAAAATTGAAACAATATAGCCTAAGGTAGAGAACTGTAATCAACAATACTTAACGTAACCAAGCATAGAGTGTAAAACATTAACTATTTTTATTTTGTTCCAACCATAACCACAAAACGGAAGCCATAAATTAAACAAGATTGTTTTGAATAGTGAGAAACAAAAGTAAAAATATACTCATTTCTCAACACAACCTTATCAAAAATTGAAACAATGCCTTATTGAAAATTTTCCAAACATTCATTTTGTTGTCCAAGGTGTTAAACGATAGTTGTTATTATGACCATTGCCAGTACATGCAAAGCATATAACAATTAATGTTGATGAGAATTAATATTGATGTGAAATAGCATTTAATTTCCATAGCCTTCCCTATCCATGCGGCGTGAAAACCACCACCCTATTCCCAAAGTAGCAAACAACAACCTCTGCCAACTTTTCCATGGCCATTGAATGGCTACAAAAATTGAAACTATAGCCCTTCCAACACTACCTTATAAAAACTAAAACAATATAGCCTAACGCATATAACTATAATAAAAAATACCTTATTACAATGAAACATGCAATGTTCAACATTAACTATTTTTATTCTATTCCAACCATATCCACAAAATAGAGGCCATAAATTAGACAACATTGGTTTCAATAGCAACACAGATGGAGAAATGCACAAAATTGTAGCCACAAAACCCATGTAGAATGATAGCCATATAACACATCCATAAATGACAATATTTTTTTAACAAATAATATTGTCTTCTATAAACAACACCTTATCAAAAATTAAAACAATATAGCCTTTTCAACATAACCTTATCAAAAATGAGACAGTATAGGGTGAGCTAGATGGAAATAATTGACAAAAATTGCATAAGGTCAACAATTTTTTCCTGTTGCCACCATATCCACTAAATGTAATCCATAAAGCGAGACCCATGGAAAATTTATATATATATATAAATATATGTATATATGTACACATATATATTAATATTTAAATATACCCAATATAGGCTAAGGAAGAGAACAATAATCAATAATACTTAATGTAACCAAACATAGAATCAATAGTATTATTTGTTTTATTTTGTTCCAACCATAACCAGAAAAGGAAAGCCATAATTCAAACAACATTGGTTTCAACAGCGATCCAGATCGAGAAAGCAACAAAACCCATGCACATCGATAGCAACATTAGCACACCATAAATGAAACAATATTTATTTTAACAAACAATAATGTCTTCTATGAACAACACCTTATTAAAAATTGAAACAATATATATATACACATATATATATATATATATATATTCTTTGGGCTTATGTTGTTCAAGGTAGTTGTGAGTGAGGAGGACAAGCTTCTATGAAGGTGCAAGTGTTTTCATCGACTGTGAAATTTCTATGAAGGTGGTTGGAGGTTATCTTGTGTTTTTTCCATGTGTCGATATTCACAAAGGGTGTGGGTTGTAATTCTTATATATGTGTGTGTGTGTGTGTGTGTATCTGTGTATATATATATATATATATGTGTGTGTGTGTGTGTTTGTGTATATATATATATATCTATATGTATATATTTATGTGTAAATATATGTATGTATATATATATATGTCTATGTATATAGATATATGTATATATATGTGTGTATATATATGCATATATATATGTGTGTGTATTCATATTTTTTAGGGTATAGTTGCAACAGAGTAAAATAGTTGATCTTATTTTCAAAATATAATAACCATTGGGAAGAGTATGTATGTACATTCCTCACATCTACTTTGACATACATACAAATATACAACCAAGAAAATTTAATATTGTCTCATTTATGGCTTCCATTATGTGCAAATGGTAGCAATATATTAAATCTAGTCTGTGTTGATTTCCATAATGCAATGATAATTGTTGTTCTCTAGCTTTGGCTATATACTTTCATTTGAAATGCATAATAAAAGAGTTAATACTATAGAGTTAATGTTCTTATCCAAGAGGCATTCTTGACTATCATACCGACTGATTTAATTTTGACTATCCGTAGAAATCTACATGTATGATATTAGATGCATAAAATAGTCATAATCAATGATGGCCAATGGAATCTAACACAATGTGTATAAGATTAACTATTTTATTTCATTGCAAGCATAACCTGAAACTAAACCCCTGAGCAAGAAGATACATTTTCTGTCACTTTGATCAATGTTAAAACCAATCTTCCTTGTCACACTTAAGATATAGGCTATCTTTGTAACAAGTAATTCTTGAGCTTGTGAGAAATAGTAACTAAAAACCTTCTGTGAAGGTGGTTGGAGGTTGTTTTGGTTTCTTTGCATTGGGTGATGGTTGCAAAAAGAATACATGCAATCCATATATCAAATAATATTGATATTAACAAACAATACAGTCTTTTCTGAACAACACCTTATTTGAAATTGAAATAATATAGCCTTCTCAATGACACCTTGTTGAAAATGATACAATGTAGCCTATGCTAGAGTATAAAAATGAAGAATTCCATATATAAATCATCATAAACTATATAGCATTCATTATTTTTTAGCATTGTAACCATGGTGAGAAAACGAAGGGCATGAATCAAAAATTTATTTCTCCCCTATGTGTAGATATGTATGTATGCCATAGTGGATGCAAACAAAATTGATACATAGTGATTGCTATGTTAATTTTTGTTGGGACATTCTTGGAATGATAAGTTGTATTTTTTTTTATATATGGAACATTGATATCACCATTGATTGCATTGATAGACTGTGTATGTTCTAGGTTGGTTGTCTTGGAGGAACATAGATTTTTTTTGAAATTATTTATGAAGAGATTTCTAAATGTTCCTTTTTTATTTTTATTTTTTTGTCATATTCTAAATGTGCCAACAAAAAAATTGAAATGTAAAAGAGTTTGTAATTTAAAAATTGAGAACAGAGCTCCTTAGCCTTTGATGGTTTAATTGAATCTTTGGCTATTGTGTTGTTGTCGTGATAGAGCTTGTGGCCAACCGCTAGGATTGCAACTCTTTTCTTTTCAAAGAGCAGTTCCAACAATGTTGGTGGAATCTAGCTCTCCCCAGGCTGCTTGACAACCCTTAGGCACTGATCCTGTAAGTTTGTTCCTTGTTTACTTTTTGTTCTTACACTTGTATTGGTTGTTTTCCATGTGCATTTAGTGAAATGCAAACATGCTTTGCTTGCATTTTCAGCCTTTCTACTCTATACTTTGACTTGTTTATATTTGGCATATTTATGTGGCCTTCGTGTTTTTGTTTGCTAGCTATTTGGGATTATTCTATGTGTAGCTATTTATGTGTCTTCCATTTTAGTGGACTTGCAAATAACTTTCTTTTTGTCAGAATATTTCCTATCCAACGTCTAGTGGTAATTATAGACTTGTTGATAGGCGTTTATGCATTTAATGCTATACATGTATATATATATATATATATTTGTACTTGCATTATGAAGTATAGTTGTGGGTGACCATGTACATCCACTTGATGGCAAAATATGTAGCCCATAGATAAAGCAATGTTTCCGTCACAAGTTGTGTCAAGTGATGTTTATTTCATTTCTCTAGGCAACAACCATATGTGTGTAGATTTAAAATTATGTATATTTGTTCTTGCATCTATTGATTGGTCACTGTTTGAAAAATTATTTTCTAGTTCTTTGTTGAAATCATGATTGTTTCATTAAAGTCTTTTGTTTTGTGTTGATGGTTCCACCATTATACAATTTATGTTGTTTTCTACAAGACATTGTTGAGACCTATTCTATAGCTTCTCAGTGTGTGTCAACCACCTCCACCACCTTTTCCACGACCATCAGAAGACTTGTGATATGGGAGGGTTGTTAGCTAGCCAAGAGGCTGCTGGCCTTAATTGTACTCTAAAAGGCATTGTTGGCTATCATCCTCTGACTTTGGTTATAATCAGGGGCTATAGACTTGTAGTCAACAATGCCTTTTTTGTAAATGACATAGACTGTTTAGTTGCTTTTGTGACTTTAGAATGCTGAATATTTTTGTGTCCATATATGTTGACTATTATATTGCTTTTCATGTGTGTTTATGTGGACTGTTTGATTGCTTTGCAGCTTTCACTACTACATGCAAACCATAAATTAAATAATGTGTTAGAATCTATTTAATAACAATCAAGAATGTGTATATATCTTTATCCAACATCAGATTTATATATTGGTGTGTTTTTTCTTTCCAAGCTGCATATATATGCATTGCATGTGTTCGATCCATGTGTAGTAATATGTTTCTTACAAGTATACAAGTAGAAAAAATGTGTGTTTGTTTTCTTTTGTTTCCTTTCTTTTATGCTTTGTCCAAATATCTATGTATCTAGAATTAGATGCAGGCATCATTAATATATACTCCTTTCCATGGGTATGTGCAGGATCATCATGGAAAAAATAGGCCCTTAAGTGGCAAAAAATTCAAAAAAATCAGAGTTAGGAAACTTGACATAAAAATTTGAATAAGTTATCTGTACTATTTTAAAAATATATAAGAATAGAATCTCTAGCAAATTGAATGTAGTTTCTAAACTACTATGTTTTTTTTAAAAAATAAAAATCTATTTGGTGAAAATTTGAAATTTCAATGTAGTGGTACTTAAATTTCAGGGAAAAAATAAGAAGTCGGTGTCTATCTGACCACCCTAACCACAAAAAATGGATAATATTTTAGATATAAGTAGAGGACTCATGCCCTGATGTGATGCATATTTTTTTACAATTTTTTTCGAAGTAAATAATTAATTATGATTTTTTTATTACAAATTTTTAAAAAATATAAAAACTTGTATGTCTGACCACCTTAACTTGGTCAAAACTTCATGAAATTCAATAATTTTTGTTTTAATCCTATAGTATGCAAAGCATAGAATGTGATGCATATTTTGGATTCCAAGAATGTGATACTGTTTGAAAGCTATAAATGTTTTTCAATTAGCCTATCAATCAGGACTTTAGTCGTAATTTGAATAGAAAATGAATAATAATTACTTATTAATTTCAAAGTAAAGCATAATTTATATCAGTGGAAAGGTGACAATCTCCTTTATAAACCCTTTTTGTTTCATCAATTTTGAGTAAAAAAATAGTCATCAGCCACATACCCATCATATTGCCACTTTTTGGCCCATCATGATCCTGCACATACCCCCAAGTTTATTGTTTGGGGAATTCTCATGGAAGCGCTATTTCATGTATGGGCTCCATATATTGTGAATGGTTGCAATAATAGCTTGGATTTAAAACTTACCAAAGTAATTTCAAGTAGTTTATACATTATTTTGACTAAGGCATCGTCTAGTGTTGGCTTGTAGATTGGGTTGAACAACATATGCAACAAACATTGTAGCCACAACCTATATAGTAAGTCTAATAAGGCACATTGATTTTACCATTGATCAGACTCATGGATGATGTATGTCCTATTCGATTTCATATTTCATATGCACAGATCTGTGTGTTTTTGACATTTCATGGAAACAATATTTATATGTTTGAGGTCCACCTATGGATATATGTTTGTGTTGTCTACACATAGCTTTGGATACATATATGTCTGTATAGATTTTCCTTTCTATGCATATACATAGAGTGTTTTATTGCTTCCCATCTATACTCACTACATGCAAATCATAGATGAAATAATATCTTCCCAGCTATTCAACAAGAATCAATAATTTGTATATATGTGCAACTAACTTTTGAGACTTATACATTGATGTGGAATTTGTTTTGCAACTCCAAATTTACATCTACTCCATGTGTTGGATGTATATGTACAAAACTGTTACTTATAGATATATGCATGGAAAAAAGTATGTGTCTCTTTTATAGTGTTTTATCCCTGTTTCCTCCACTGTGGATATGTGTGTATGTCAAATTAGATGTAGACACCATCTATATGTATTAGAGATATGTATGTTTGTGAAATTAGAGACACACATTATTCATCCCTGTGTGCATACATGTATCTATGTGAAATAAAATGCAAACAATATTCATATATGTTGCTTCATATGTTTGTTCTTTTTGTAGGTTAATGATGATTTCTATTTGATCTATGCTTCCTATCCAGTTGAGATGGTTGCAAAGTGATAAAATAGTACATGTCCTTCTCAATGGACTATTGCTAGCTATTTTTGTATCATTTCAAGGGTGGTTGTTATTTGTCTAGGCCTCAATAATGGTTTGATCAATGTTCCATGTCATAGTTGATATACAACCTTCATTTGTAGCAAACCCTTATTGAGGTCTGGATAGGTAACAACTATCCTTCAATGAGAACATTGACTATTTTATTTCTTTGGAAACATTGCGACCACACAAGAACCATATGAAAATTAGTCCTAATGTGAACCAGTGTTTAATTTTCCTAACCTTCTTTATTGATGCACCAAATGCTTTTCATTTAAAAATCAAGAAATATTGACTAGCTCTATCCTGACCGGACCCCCTATAGTAGAAGGTTTAAAAGATGGGAAGGTTGACGAAAATTCTAACCAAAGTTCACACAAATAGGGGATAACCACCCATCTTGCATGTGAGTTGTTAGAGTTACATGAACAGTTGCATAAATCTTGCATTTGGCATTTACAATACAAATTTCCATTCAAGAAATGTAGCAATACCAATAAACATAGGCATCAGTGTGTATGAATATTGTCTGCACCCACTATGACATATATATGTATCTACACATAGGGAAAATATATTGTCCACCATTGTAATCAATGGTGGTGTCAAACAAAATATCATATTAGGAAACCTATTCCCAATTTCCAATTGAATCAAACATAAACTGTATAAAATTAACTATTTCACTCCATTGCAACCATAACTACACAATGAGAGTGATAAATCAGACACCGTTGGATCGAACACTAGCCCACTAGTAGAAACCTACAAAACACAAAAAATACATAGTTACAAATTGATGGAAATCCATAGCCACAGAAATGTGAACCTTAAAGAGAAACCCACAGAAAATTGATGGTATAAACCCATACAAAAATATAATGTTTTCTCAATGGAACCTCATCAAATATTGAAACAATACAGCCTTTTCAACAACACCTTCTCAAAAATGAAACCATATAGCTAAAGCAGCAAAACAATAATCAACAATTCCCAATGGAATCTAACACAAAGTGGATAGGATTAACTATTTTATTTTGTTGCAACCATAACCACAAAACATAAGCGAAAAAATACATCGCCCTAAACAGAATTGGAAGATTTCTCAACAACACATTTTTTGAGGATGAGACAATATATCCCAAGATACAAAAGAGAAACCAACAAAACCTGCATAACATCAACAATTTTATTCTATTCCAAACATAGCCACGCAATGGAAGCCATAAACAGAAACCGAGAAAGACTCACGAAAACAAACTGAAGTTAAAATATACTCATTTCTTAACAAAACCCTATCAAAAAATTGATATAATATAGCCTTATCAACAACACCTTCTCAAAAGTTAACACTAACAACCCCATCCAAAAAATATACTCTTTTCTATACCTTATCAAAATTTGAAGCAATTAACAATGCCTTATCATAGATAAAACAATATAGGTTTCCAAAAACTATGGGCCACAAATAAAACAATATGGCAAACGGTTTTACCAGTATGCAACTCTTCCCACTTGGTTCAAACAAAGGTCTATTTGATAGCTTCCTCCAGGTTTCCTTCTTTGTCTAGGCCCACAAACATAGCTAAAACATGGAAACCATAAATAGAAACCCACGGAAATTCACAGTCTCAAATACATGGAAAACTATACACAAATCGCGAACTAAAAATGAGATAATATTCCATTCTTAGAAACTATATTGTATTTTCTAAACAACAACTTATCAAAATTTGAAACAATCAATATTACCTTATCACCAATCAAGAAATATAGCTTGGCATAGACTATGAACAAAAAATTAAACAATATTGCTAAGGGTTTCCCCAACATGCACTTGTTCTTGCTTGCTTCAAACACACCTCTTCCTGCTAGCTTTCTTGCAAAAAAATGGGAAAAA
This sequence comes from Sequoia sempervirens, assembly GCA_007258455.2. NCBI lineage: Eukaryota > Viridiplantae > Streptophyta > Pinopsida > Cupressales > Cupressaceae > Sequoia > Sequoia sempervirens. The sequence goes on along the minus strand of VDFB02270651.1, from coordinate 486,143,593 downwards.
TATTATCACAGGTGACACTTTTCTTTTTCTTTGTAGCCATCGCCCCATAAAAAATAAAAAATAACCTCCACCTAGCTTTGCAGAAGCTACGCAAAACTTGATCAAGCTTGCACCATGACAGAAGCTTGGCTCATTCGCTAACAACTCTGATAGTGCGTATAGCAACATAACGACAGCAAACAATGCCTTATCAAAATTTTCCCAGTCATTTTTTTGTTCCTCGAGTCATTAAATGGAAGGTTTTGTTACAACCATTCCTAGTGCATGCAAAGCATAGAACAATTAATGTTGATACGAACCAACGTTCAATTTCGGCAGGCTTCTCTACCCATGCGGCAAGGAATGTGCCACCCTATTCCCAAGCAAGTTGATGAGGGAGAAAACCTGAGACAAAAAAAAAATGCACACAACCAGAGAAATTTATTATTATTTAGAAATGGAAATCTTACATGCAGAGGATCTCAAATCCTCGAGCTCTGCAATATATGCAAGCTACAAAAAATTACAGAATACCCCTATTCCCAGCATGCAAACTTTTCCCCAAAAAGCTATCAAAAATAAGAAAACCCCACCCATAAATAGGTCCTTGTCCCTTTTGGAGCCAAAAAACATCTGCATTATGAATTTTGGTGGTTTGGCACCAAAAATTACAATTTTAAATTAAAAACTGGAGTCCTAATTCAAAAATTGGCAATTTTCCAAAAATCAACCAACTTCTGGAAGCCATAACTTTTGATCCGGGATTTCGTTTTTCGAACTATTTGAACTGTTGGAAAGGTCTCATAGTGGAGAACATGCTAATTACCTACTATATTAGTGGTTTCACCCACAAAAGGATATGAAAATCATGGCAAAAGCTATCTTGGGAATTGGACATTCCAGCAGGTGACTAATATCTTTTCATGGTCGTTCATTTACTTGTCAAACCAGGGAACGTATACTTGAAATGGAGCAGCACTATATATGCACTAAGAACTAGTTTTAGTTACAACTTTAATGGAAACAAATACTTGGAAGGAAATTCTACCTATGCTACAGGAAAGTAATGCAAGGTTCTCTAAACTCAACCATAATTTAACCAAAGTAGAAATCATAACAGCTATGACTGAGAAACAAACTATGAACTGGCCTTATGCTGCAGGAACAGACACATGGATGGATTCCCAATGCTGTAGGAACAATATGAGGCTGAGTTTGTGCAGAAACTTCAAAGATGAAATATAACTTATGATCAACAGAAAATGAACAGCTAACTAACTAACTATAGATACTTACTAAGTGGGCCCCCTTAGCAAGCATCAACTAATTACACAAGTACTAAACTCAGAACTTCATCAAATTTTATTCATAAACTTAGAATGGTATACATTGTTCTATTCATATGAAAACTGACAAAAAACTCTATCTCTTGTCATACAGACTCTACTTTTATTATCATACTAACTTTTACATGATATCCTTTTTATCTCACTATGCTTTCTCACTCACGCAGGAGGAACACTTATTTAAATAAGGAAAACAACTAACTAACTAACCCCTAATAGAGAAAGACATGGATGTAAAATGTATCCTGAAATTGAGGAACAGACTTCATAAATGAGTTTATCCATTCAACCCAATCTAGAGAGAATCTAGCACTCCACTCTTTCTAGATTAACTAATATTTAAAATCCATCCCAATAGTTTCGGTCAAAGAGTCTTCGCCAGAGCTTCCTTGAAGTTGTGCAGGAAATGGACTTTACTGCAAAGCCAAGATCAGCTGTGCTTGACTTGATCATACTTTCTTCAACAACCTGCGAAACTCAAGGTAACAGATGCGAAAGAAAAGACACATGGCACATACACAATATCCATTCATTAATCACATATTTATATCTATTTCATCATTCAAAAACTACATGTGTTATACCAGTCATTTGGGGAGTCAAACAGGGTAATAAATATAGACATGTCAACATGATAGGCTGGAGGAACATGAAAGTGTATTGCTACAGGATATCCCCTAATAAAAGGTTTCAAAAGAGTTAAACAACCATGAAAAACAAAAGTGAGGGTAGCAAAAGTACACCATGATATCCAAATTATGAGCATATTTTGGGCTCATCATTTGCCCCCTACTTAACCCAATGCTGGTCCTCTAGCATTAAACTTTCTTGTGGTCTCTCTGAAATTAGTGTTTGAGGCATGACCCTGAAATGGAGTTCCAAATTTGTAACAAAAACCTCTAAAACTCTGCCACCTTTCATACCTACGAGCTTTTGTATCTTCATTAATATTTGTAGCTTGGTAGGGATAAAGAGGCCACATTAGCATAGGAGGTGTAAATGTCAAGGGCAACCACAATTCAAACCTCTTTTGAAGGCCCAACTGTATGTATCTACTTGATCTTTTGAGAGCTGCCATAAAATTTAGGGAACTATGAGGCTCAGACCTTCTTAACCCAATAGTTAATCTCTCCCACCTCTTCTCAATTCTGGAGTATGACAGCTTCCAAAATGAGTATGTCTATTCTTGAAACTCATCATATACCTGCTTTATGAGATCAAATATTTTCATCCTGACTATATCATTATTAAAGCCATATGCCACAGTAAGCCAGGTTTTCAACATTGTATGGGGGTCTGAACTCTCAGGGCGCAATGGAACAGGCTCATTCCTTTCAGCTTCTTCATATGCTTCCCATTGCCTACCATAATTTGCTTCATTTTCCACCCAAGACATAAGTGATCTCAAATGGATATCGCCAATGTACAGAAGGGGATTCCACTCTATTTCAAATGGAATTATAAAGCCATGTAAATAAAATTCGCACAAAGAATTCCTTAACCAATTAGGAGCTACCTGGTATGCATCGTAGAATTCTTTAGTAGTGTGAATAATAGGATCTATATTTTTGGAAATTCTCATTAGCTGGAACCACAAGAATTGTTCCTTGAGGCACAAAGCATAAACTCTACGTGGTGGTCTGCATTCCATAATCTGACCAGTTACCTTCAACATTTCATCCATTTTCTCCTTTAATTCCTGAATTTCCTGTTTTTGCCTTTCAATTTCCTTTTTTAGTTTCTTCTTTTCTTCCTCCTAAAGACTTTGTTGCATTTCAATCTTGGCTAGGTGGCAGAAACTCAGGGTTTGCAATGTAACTGGTCTCCATGTAGCTTTGAAATATTCCAAAAATTCAATTAAAAATGTCTTTTTGTAGACAACAATGGCTTGACAAGTTATTGGGGGAAATGAAGCTTCATTGGCCACTTCCAATTGTTCAGTCTGTTCCTCCTCTTGTTGCAGGATGAATTCTTATTGCTACAGTGGAGAAGACTGTGCTTCCTCTAAAATCTACATAGTCGCAGTAGCCAAGTCATCGAGACTTGGTACCCCCCTTTCATTATGCTCAACCTCCCTTGTCTCAATTTGTTCTTTTTCAGGAATAACAAATGAACTCTGTGCAGCACTCTCAGACACATTCTGAGAAACATCATATTCAGACTGTACAAATTCTTTTGAAATTATAATAACCTCAAGTTGAGGTGAAGCAGGGGAGACTTTATATTTTTTTCTTGTGGAAACTCTTCTTGGCAATGTTGCAGCTGTCGGAGGTACTCTTGTAGCCTTCCTCTTTCTGAATTTCCTAGAGGGTTTTGCCCTATCAAAGGATGATGGTGAACTGGTGATGGCAACAGGTGTTGCTATAGGAGAAATTGCTACAGGGAAAGATGCTACAAGAGAAGAGCGTTGCCTTTTCTGAGAATGAGGGTCAGATTCTGGGGTTTGTTCTGCCCCAGATGACTCTCCTGCCTTTATTTTTCCTTTTTCTCTCCTACTAGCAAACCTAGTTTGCACCCGGGCAAAGGACTCTAGTGTGAGAACTGCAGGACTAGGTGTTGCAGGAGCAGATGACCCTTGCCCCATTCTCCTACTGGTAGAAACCATTTCCTCTCTTTTTTTGAGGCTGTGGGGTAAGTTCCCTAGGGGATTCTGGAAGTTGCAGGCTTTTTTGGGCAACAAATTCTTGCTAGGGAAGAGGTGATACATCTCTCAAAGAGCGTTCAATCAACAGTTTTATAAGGCCATGATGGGCAATAGAGTTATCCTTCCCCTGTTGGGTTCTGTGGGCACATTGTTCTAGAAATTTTAACAAAAAGTTTGGAACATTAATAGCTAACCCATGCCTCATATGACTCAGTAATTTGAAATGGTAAGAATGCAGGTAAGAAAAATGGCCTTCACATGTTAAATACCTGATTATGAAAGCAACGTATTCTGGATATGGAGGAGGCAACGACACTCACTTGCATCCTTGCGTAGAGACTTCCAAGGGTCCATCAATGGGTATTGCAAATTCTGCCCTTATAGAGACAACATCTGAAAAAAATTCTCTCCAACGGCTAGAAGCCCGGTTACCTCTGCAATTCTTTCTTCAGTTACAGCTACTGTTAGACCCCATACCGTAGCCTCTCCTTCAGAAAGGGTTCTTAAAAATTCGCCTGCAACCTCCTCATTGAAGGTATCTAAACTCAAAAAATAATTCAACCAACCAAAAAGGCTAAATGCTTAGACTGTTTGAGGATTTTGCATTAATAACTCATGAGCTACAGGCTCATGTCTTACCAGTTTTGCCTTAGCTGAACTCAACTCTTATGAAAATCCAAAAATTTCCCTTTCTGTTCTGGTTCTTTCTATCCCGCCATCACTTTTCTCATCTTTTCCAAAAATGAACTACTTAAACAAGCAGTTTTAATTGTGATTTACAATAAAAAACATGCAATGAAAAAGATCATGCGATCATATTTGGAAAGTACCAGAAAAGAATAAAGAAATATTATCTGAGCAGTTGTGACAACGGCGAAAGGACAGGTTTAAAACAATGGATTATCCCGCCCCCTACTTAAAGTATGACATGTGTCCTCACATGTACTAAAGAATAGGCAGAGATTCAGTAATAATGACTAATACAGACATAGTAGTATATGAATAAAATGAAATAAATCAATGATGCAATAACAAAAGATATTGCATACCTTTCAATAAAGGCTTGTACATGCTAAGAAAGATGATGGCTTCAGCATGAGATGATAGATGGGAATGAGATCATAATTAAGGGTGGTGCAGATGAATGAGGTGGATGGGTGACGTGGGCAGACGAGATGAATGGATGGAATGGATGGATGGGATGGAAGATAAGGAAGTGAAATGTGGCGACTAGTGGGAATGAAAAAAAGGGGTTTCCTTAAAAATGAAACTTTTACTATGAGCATGCATTACAAAATTACGGTGAAGCTGCAGGAGAAAGGTTAAAGCTTTTGGCTGCAGGAAGATTAGTGGTAGGATCCTAAATGAGCTGCTACATGAATTCTTCTTTTGAAACTGGTTTATGGTACAACTGGAGGCGATGTCCATTAACTAACAGCTTGAATCTAACAGGATCAATTGTAACAAGTTGAACTGAACCGTTAGCAAATACATTCTCAGTTTCATACGTGCCCAACCATCTGGTTTGTAATTTTCCTAGACTGTCCTCATATTGTGAGTCATAAAGCAGAGCCCAATCTCCTACTTTGAATTTTTTTTCCTTAATGTATTTATCATGCCACCTTATTCTCTAATTTTGTATTATCTCAGTGTGCTGTAGGGAATTCTTTCGAAGCCCATCCAGAGCATTGAGCTGCATTATTTTGTCCTTTTGTGCATTTGTTAAATCCATCTCCATCTCTAATGGTGTTCTTAGAGTCTTACATGTTCAAATTCTATTAGCATCATAGCTGTTTTACCATACACCATTTCAAAAGGTGTATATCCTGTAGTAGTCTTCCAGGTAGTACGGTAGGCCCAAATAGCTTCTGGTAACCTTGTGGCCCAGTCCTTCCTATGCAAATCTACAGTTTTAGTCAAAATGGCCTCTATGTCCCTATTGGTGACCTCAACCTGGCCATTGGCCTTAAGGTGATAAGGAGTTGATTTCCTGTGTCGTATATTGTATTCATTGACTAAAGTTGTGATAAGTGTAGAAGTAAATTGTGCTTCTTGATCTATCACTATTTCCCTAGGGACACCAAACCTAGTAAATATTTCCTCATAGAGGAATTCAACCACTTTATTATTCCTAGCATGTTTCATAGGTTTAGCCTCTACCTATTTTGTTACATAATTTGTGCATACAAGGATGTAGGACTTACCATTGGAAGGTGGATCAATTGGTCCTACAAAATCCAGTCCCCATTTGTCGAAGAGTGTAACTACAACTTGTGGAAATAGAGGCATCTCATTAGATCGAGTTGGTCTTCCCATTTTTTGGCATCTGTCACATCTCCTGGTATATTTGGCTGCATCTCTATGCAAAGTTGGCCAATAGTAACCAGTATTTAAAATTTTCATTGCTATACTTTTGGTAGCAAAATGTCCACCACACGGCTCATCATGGCTTGCATGTAGTATATCATGAGTGTCCTCTTGTACACATCTCTTCATAACTTGATCTGGCCTAGTATAAAACATTCAATCTGCAATCCAAGAAAAGTTAAAGCTTTTCTCTACCAATAATCTCTTTTCCTTAGGGGAGAATTGAGGAGTTCTTCCTGTGGCCAGATAATTCGCTATATCAGCATACCATGGATGAATAACCTTGATTGCAAATAGGTGCTCATTAGGAAATGAGTCTTCAATAAGTGTAGAGTCATCTTGCCTTTGAATTCTAGAAAGGAAATCAGCAACCACGTTGTCTTTACTTGGCTTGTCCACAATTATAATGTCAAATTCCTGCATCAGCAATAACCATCTTGCCAGTCTCTCAGATATTGAGGCTTTGTTCATGAGATACCAGATTGTTGCATGATCAGTATGGACAAATATTTGATAACCGGTGATGTAATGCCTGAATTTATTGAGGGCGTAGATGATTTCCAACCTTTCTTTTTTTGTAATAGTGTAGTTTAATTCAGCCCCTTGCATATTTTTGCTTATGTAGTAGAGTGCATGTTTTGTCGAACCATCCTTCTGCCCTAACACTGCTCCAATGGCATAATACGATGCATTAGTATGAATATGAAATGGAAGTGACCAATTAGGTCCTTTCAGAATAGGTGCCTGTGTAAGGGCGACTTTCAAATCAAGAAATGATTTTTAACATTCCTCTGTCCAAAAAAAATCTGCATCTTTCTTCAGCAGATTGTATAAGAGGCCTACTATTTGGTTGAAGTCCTTGATGAATCTTCTATAGTATATAGCATAGCCTAGAAAGATCTGTACCTCTTTCTACTTAGCAGGAGAGGGTAGCTTAGAGATGACCTCAATCTTAGTAGGATCAACCTGAATTCCTACAGAAGAAATATAGTGACCAAGCACTATTCCCTCCTGCATCATCATGAAGCATTTTTGACTATTCAGCAATAGGTTGTGATCTTCACATCTCTCTAGTACTCTTTTCAAGTTGGCTTGAGCTTCCTCAAATGTTGTACCATAAACAGTAAAGTCATCCATGTATATTTCCATGCAATCATATGAGATGTCTAAGAAGATACTTATGACTGCCCTATGGAAAGTTGCAGGAGCATTACAGAGACCAAAAGGCAAAACTGAATAGGAAAACATTCCCCAAGTGCATGTAAAAGTAGTATTTTCTTGATCCTCAGGAGTAATCTTGATTTGATTGTACCCACTAAAGCCATCTAAGAATGAGAAGTACTTTTTCCCAACTAAATTATTTAGAACTTGATCAATAAATGGAAGAGAAAAGTAATATTTCTTTGTTGCCAAGTTGAGCTCTCTATAATCTACACATACCCTCCATTTCCCTCCTTTCTTAGGAACAATGACCAATGGGGAAACCCATTGACTATCAGAGATTGGGTAGATAAAGCCAGCTGTTAACATTTTCTGTAATTCTTCTTTAACAATTTCTCTCAAAGCTAGATTAATTCTTCTTTGAGGCTGCCTGATAGGTCTGAAGTCACTGTTAATATATATGTGATGTGTATAAAATTTTGGGTCTAAACCTTTCATATCCCCATAGTCCCATGCAAAAGCTCTATGGTGGGCTTGCAGCATTGTGGCTAGGGCAGTTTGTTGAGACAAATGCAACTTATTATTAATATGCAGACAACAGCCTAAAGATACTTCTATCTATTTGGTGAGATCATTTATTGAGGTTGCTGATAAAGGTGGTGCCTGTATATCACATAATAGCAAATCATGATGGCTCTCAGAGTCTGGTTGCTATAGGAAACATTGCTAAGAACGACTGTCTAAAACAGATGGGCTATTGAAACAAGAACTAAACTGCAAAATGTGTAGAAGCAGGTTATCTTCACTCTGAAGCTGGGAAAATGGATCAGTTTATAGCATCATTAACTGAGCTAATGAATTGACTTCTTCAGTTTCCTCTCCTAGATCTAGCCAAATTGGTTGAGACAAATCTGGCAGAGGTTGTGCAGGTGGGTATAAAGCCAATTTCTTTCTTGACTGACCATCATAAATTGTCATGTCTCCTGAACAACATCCTATAAGGGCATTAGCTGTAGCTAACCAGGGTCTATCTAGGATAACAGGATATCCTCCTAAGGTTTTCTTAATGGATAATATGGTGAAATCAACAGGGTATTCCCAAGATTCAAGGGTGACAATGACATCTTCTATCACTCCATCAGGTGTAACCGTGGAACTATTAGCAAGCTGCAGGACAGTCGGTGTAGACTGAATGTTTGGGATATTCAAACACTCCATAGTGTGCTTGGTCATCACATTAATGGCTGCACCAAGGTTAACCAAAACATTTCTTACTACTTCACCATTGATATTTATTTTTACTACATGACTTCCGGGATCAGTATATTTTGGAATGACAACCTTCCCCAACATAATATCAGCTAACTATCCTAGAACATGGATAGTTTGGGGATCCTTTTTCTTTCTTCCTTGTTTCTTTAAACAAGCCTCTTTAATAGCTTTTCCATAAACTGGAACATCTTTAATAGCTTGAAAAAGATGAATTTGAACTTGTACATTCTTTAACTGATCCAAAATATCAAAGGTAGGCTCTTTGATGGTCTTAGGTGTAGTAATTTGCAATCTCTGAGGAAAAGGTTGTGTAGCCTGAGGCTGCAGGATAGGTTCCTTAGAGACAGTAGCTAATACAGGTATATCTTCTGCATGATCAGTAGGTTGTTCAGCGGTAGAGTCTGGAATCTTTGTAATTACAGGTGGCTGTGGAGCAGGGAGAGTGGTTCCAGACCTGAGATGGATATCATTGATATTCAGGGCATAAGCTAGATACTGGTTGGCTTCTGCAGAATACATAGGTTGTTGTTGTTGCTGATGCTTATTATTAAGATTTGGAAATAGTTGACTAGGCATAGGCATTTGTTTTGGAGGGCCAGTATTTGCTACAGGTGCTACAGGAGGAGGCATAAGGGCCAGAGGTTGTGGCTGCTAAGACTGCAGGAATCCAGGGGATTGGTTCTGCCATTATTGAGAACCTCTCCATTGAGGGTTCTGCTGCCAGTTACCTGGAGGTGGAGCCCATTGTCCTTGTGGTTGCTACCAACCTCCTTGAGGGGGTTGCCATTAAGGACTCAAATAGTTAGGCCAGTGAAGTTGAGCAATATTCCAAGGTTGTGATGGGCCATATGTAGGTTGCCATTGGTTATTATAATTAGAATAAGGATTACCCAAAGTAAAAGGATCTTGAGGCATACCTTGTCTTGGAGCCCATGGTCTCCTTTGTGCAACAAAGAAGACTTGGTCATCATCACCTTCTATCATCTTAAAATCAGTAGGCAACTATTTATCCTCCATGTTGGCCACCATCTTGCATCTGCAGTCATGTTTCTTCTGTCTACAATGTGGATAGAAGTCAGCCATGATTGCCTCAGCCTTTCCATGTTTCTTGCAAACTTGCATAGTATCCAACTGTGTAGCCATGTTGTTTATGATATCCTACTTGAAATCTGACAACAAATTTGTGATCTCCATCCGTGAAACTCCATTAGTAGAGGAATTTTCCACAGTGGCTTGATGACCTCTACCTTTCTTAACAATTGCTCGAGAGTAGTTAAGACATATTTTCTTGATATCATCCTAAGGCAGTTGGTTTATATCACCTCCTCCCATCAGGTCCAGGGCGTCTATATAGGTATCACCAATTCCCCTTAGAAAAAGTAGTTTCTGAGATTCTTCATTGAGAGTATGGTTTGAATTCTTTTTTAGGGAAAACAAGAATTTTGACATATAGTCTTCCAGGCTTTCATCCTCCTTTTCTTGAATTCTAAATATATCGTCTCCCTTACTACCACTCTTACAATATTCCTTATATTTCTCAAGAAATTTTGTTTGCATGGCTGCCCAACTATCAACAACACCTCTTCCCAAACTCATGAACCATCTAAGGGCTCCTTCCTTCAAGGTGGAAGGAAACAACTTCAGCTTGTGAGCATCTCAGGTGTAATCATAGCTACGACAGAGGATATCAAACTCAAACAAGAAAGTTTTTGGGTCCTTCGTAACTAGGCCATAGAACTTGGGAGTAATGAATAATGAATATTTTTAAGGTTATCAGTATCTTGCTGGGCAATAATGGGAAACTCAAAAGCAGGAGGTGGATTAGGTGGATTGTGTGCCATATATGCTTACTGTAGTTGTAGACGTCTAAATTTGGACACTTAATTTATCCAATTTTATCCCTTTTAAGTAACATCCTTAAGTTCTTCTAATCCCTAAGGTATTTAATCAATAATACCTTATCGCTTTAATCCTCCTTTCATCAAATGAATTAAATAAATATCACATTTATTTAATTCCTCCTCATGTCACATCCTCCATCATTTTTATCTTATCTTAATCCTTCTTCTAATCTCATCATTTGGATGTGTACATGCCTAATCTTTGATTAAGAGGTGTCACATCCTCCAACTTTTGCAAGTTGGCCTCTAATCTCTCTTAGCCACCTAACCCTCCTCTAATCCTTCATTACTCTTCCCCATGTGATCTTTGACTTGTCACATCAAGTCACATGTGAATTCTAACTCTCTTCTAATCTTCATTAATCAGTCTAATCAAGTACTTGCACAATCCTAATCACTTAATTGAGTCAACCCTATTAAATTATTTTCTTTTTTGACAAGGCATCTCCCTTCCCCATGTGAATTTTTAATTCACCTTTTAATCCCAAGTAGCTTAAAGGGAATTTTTAATTCTTTCACTTCTCCCCATGTGTCCTTCTTATTCTTTATTCTCCCATCTCCCATGAGACTATTTGAGAATTTTAATTCCTCACATGTCCACCGACATGGGACAAGGACCTCCTTTATGAGGAGATCTTGTCCAATCCCAAGGTACTTTGTACCCCCCTCCATGTCATGTAATTCTCCTTCCACCTCATGTCCACTTCACCTTTTAGGGCTATATCACATACCACATGTCAAGATGTGAGGGCTTGTGAGTTCTCAACTCACCTTAGCCCTACATCTTGATATTTGGTGGCTCAATCCTGGCCGTCCATTTCCCCTAGGAATTCTCAAAATTCCTATAAATACCCCCTCTTTTCTCTCATTTTGGAGAGATCATTTTTGCTAGCTAAACTCTTGCAATTTTGTTTCTCATCTTATACTTAGCCATTTTCTTGTTTCCATCCACTTGCACTCATCCTCACAACATCATTTAGCTTGCATCTTGTGCCATCCAAGGAGCATACACATCAAAGATCGAAGGGCCAACCAAAGGATCGACTCAACTCAAGGTATAAGGTTCCATTTCGTTGCTTTTATCTTGCATTGTTTCCAACTTAGGCTAATCTTGAGGTGTAGGTTGTTTTAAGGTGTTTATTTGCACTCTTTTACTTGTTGCTCATTTTCTAACACTCACATTCGACCTATCATAGTAGTATCAGAGCAAATGGATTTTCCTTAGGTTCTTCGTCAGCTGGGTCAAATGGAAATTCAACAAACAAGTTTTCAGGGAGGAACCTTCCCAGCACATCTCTTCTTCTATGCATGCAATAGAATGAATGGTGATTTGAAGGATTTTGAAAATTCTTGATTAACAAACTAAACTACTACTTAAAAAAATGACTTCTAACAGGTTCTTAGCTTGACACCATCCTTGGCAACGGTGCCAAATATGGTTGCACCCACAAAAGAATATGAAAATCATGAGAAAACCTATCCTAGGAATTGGACATTCTAGCAGGTGACTAATATCTTTTCATGGTCATTCATTTACTTGTCAAACTAGGGAACGTATACTTGAAATGGAGCAGCACTATATATGCACTAAGAACTAGTTTCAGTCACAACTTTAATGGAAACAAATACTTGGAAAGAAATTCTACCTATGCTACAGGAAAGTAATGCAAGTTTCTCTAAACTCAACCATAATTTAACCAAAGTAGAACTCATAACAGCTATGACTGAGAAACAAACTATGAACTGGCCTTATGCTGCAGGAACAGACACAGGGATGGATTCTTGATGCTGTAGGAACAATATGAGGCTGAGTTTGCGTAGAAACTTCAAAGATGAAATCTAACTTATGATCAACAGAAAATGAACAGCTAAGTAACTAACTACATATACTTACTAAGTCGGCCCCCTTAACAAGCATCAACTAATTATGCAAGTACTGAACTCAAAACTTCATCAAATTTTATTCATAAACTTAGAATGGTATACATTGTTCTGTTCATATGAAAACTAACAAAAAACTCTATCTCTTGTCATACAGACTCTGCTTTTATTATCATACTAACTTTTACATGATATCCTTTCTATCTCACTATGCTTGCTCACTCGCGCAGGAGGAACACTTATTTAAATCAGGAAAACAACTAACTAACCCCTAATAGAGAAAGACATGGATGTAAAATGTATCCTGAAATCGAGGAACAGACTTCATAAATGAGTTTATCTATTCAACCCGATCCAGAGAGAATCTAGCACTCCACTCTTTCCAGATTAACTAATATTTAAAATTCATCCCAACATTTTTGGTCAAAGAGTCTTCACCAGAGCCTCCTTGAAGTCGTGTAGGAAATGGAATTTATTGCAAGGCCGAGATCAGTTGTGCTTGACTTGATCATACTTTCTTCAACAACCTGTGAAACACAAGGTAACATATGTGAAAGAAAAGACGCATGGCACATACACAATATCCATTCATTAATCACATATTTAAATCTATTTCATCATTCAAAAACTACATGCGTTATACCAGTCATTTGGGGAGTCAAACAAGATAATAAATATAGACATGTCAACATGATACGATGCAGGAACATGAAAGTGTATTGGTACACGATATGCCCCAATAAAAGGTTTCAAAAGAGTTAAACAACCATGAACAACAAAAGTGAGGGTAGCAAAAGTACACCATGATATCTCAATTATGAGCATATATTGGGCTCATCAATTAGTTCCAACTATTTATGGGCCCGTACAAGACTGTTTAATGCCTCAAACTGGACTTGAAAGTTTTTTCAGGGAAAAAAACAGAAACTAAAACTTTAATAAATTTCAAACCCGAAATGATCTTGACCTAATTCTTTCACCAAAGTTCTTATTTTTCCATCTTGAACCTTCCCTTAAATTTTTTCCTCCTCATGCCTTCAAATTCATTTTTTTCTAAAAATAGCAGTTGAGCAGAAAAAGCAAAAAAATAGTTTTGAAAGTTGGGAATTCTTATTCAATGAAAAGGGTATCTAGAAATACAAAGACATCTACAAAAAGAAAACAAAAAGAAACATAAATGGAAAGCATATTTTTGGGTGATGCAAGATTTCCCTTACACCAGTAGATGCTCATGCATTAGACAACTAGGGTAATTTGAGAAGTGACCCCGTCACGTCTCAGATGGTTGAGGACAACCCAAATAGTCAACATCTACCTTAGGTAGCCAAGATGAATCTTCCAAAGGTCTTCCTCTCCACTTCACCAAATATTCTTCATACTACCTGTTTTAGGTTCTCCTTCCCACATGACTATCCAGGATTGCTTCAATCTCCTTCTTTGAAGTAGATGCTGGAATGCCACAATCTTCCTTTGCTGATACTTCCTCTATGCCACCGTCATGATACTCTGTCAAATTTGAAATGTTGAACACAGGAGAAATTTTGACTCCATCTAGAAAATCTACCTCATATGTGTTCCCTGAATCATGGCTCTTCAAAATTTTATAGGGACTGGACTTCTTCATCTTCAATTTGTTATAGGTTCCCATTGGAAACCTTTATTTCCTCAAGTGGACCATCACTTTATCACCAACTTGAAACTCCTTATTCCTCCTCCTTAGATCTACCTTAGCCTTATACTACATATTCATCTTGTTAATATGTTCCCTTACCTTCTCATGTATTCATATTCGCTTTGCAAAGTATTCAGCTTCGATACTTGTCTTCTTCTCTTGGTCCATCTTTCTTAGTTTTGAAGTAATTCTAGGACTACCTCCATACACAATTTGGAATGGTGATCTTCTCGTGCTCTAGTTGACAAAAATGTTGTAAGCAAATTTTTCTTGGGGTAAGATGAGGTCCCATCCCTTGGGTTTATCTCCTATCAAGAATCTCAAT